>JASDQU010100740.1:162057-212033 GCA_032191745.1 Picea mariana | reverse complement strand
ACATACATACATACATACATACATACATACATACATACATACATACATACATATATATATATATATATATATATATATATATATATATATATAATGCCTCTTTGGGTGAGCATCTGGGAGCTTATGATTTGTATTTTATCTTTTTCCAACTTCATTCCCTCTGGGCCTTCAACACCTCATTCCCTCTGGGCCTTCAACACCTTCTTCCCATTAAATGAGGGACAATCCCTTCTTGGGTCAATACACCTGAAAATCCCGAAAGATAAGGAGGCGAGGGGATGAAGTGTGGAAATTGATAAGTATGATCGAGAATGGCACGATGACTTGTCAAGGGGACCTCCCAGTAGCAAACCCATCCCTGAGGGTGACCAATTACTAGAGAGAAAATTTCAACCACCAAGGTGAAACATGGCAAAGAGAATAATTTCCAAGCAGAAGTTACATAATCAAAAGAAGCTTTAAATGCAACACACTCAAATGCCTCAAATATTGAAATGACACTCACCACAATACATGGCTTGTACCTCATGGAGCAAGACACAATGTCTTTCGAAAGAAAGTTGATGTGGAGGATACCATCATAATGAATATGAGATTTGTGGTGGTGAGGCGGGCCTCTATCACTGCAAGCAAACATTGTCAACCATTTGTCTCTCGGTACTCCATGTCTACAACTTGAGGGATTTGAGACATCATCTCCTTAGTTATCCCTAGGAAATGGGGATAACATGTGTAAAGCTGCATAAATCCTTCACTTCCCAAGTTTATTACTTTGTCATATAGGACATCAGGACTAGCCTCCTCACAATGATGCAAATTTGTATCATACTCCTTGTTTCCATATAACTCTTCCATAGAATATGGGACAGATACATCAACATATACCTATTTTTTGACATTAGTAGGGTTTGTTGTACAACTTTGAATGGTCATGGACTACTCACAAAGTGTCCAATCAATGTCATTGTTGGAATTTGGGGCTAAAAACTGACATTCTATCTAACATGAGTTGCTTTATTTATCACTTCGTTCATCATCATCAAGAGGAGGGCCGAGAGAAGCTGCTTCTTTTCATAAGATTTTCACTAGATCTTGAAAATTGTCTTCATACCTTTGAAATCGAGGCCCCCTACACTTGATAAAAATTTCAATGAAATCTTCAATAGATGATATGCTCCTAGGACTACAAGAATCTATAACCCTATACTTTTTTTTCCTTCAAGAGAGTAAGAAAATAATCTCATCAACATGTCCTCATGCATAGCGTTGATTTCTAAAGTGTATTTCGAGACTTTTACAACATGAAAAATGACCATTCTAAAGATGACTATTCTTTTAACCATTCTAGAGAATAATGATTTCGGTACCCAGGAAACCTCTTGACATCAATATCACTATATTGCTCATGAAATTCCCATGGAGCCATTTTTCATCACATACAATCGTTCAACATGAGAGGTCAATTCTAATCTAACAAATGTAGTTTCGCCCTTGTCAAAATACAAAACTATGGAGTCGCCAAGGGTAATCTTCAATGTCCCCACAATGTTGCTTGCTTCACCCTACATGCACAAGGTCTTTAAATTATGCAAGCAAAAAGGGCTTTGTTCGTCCAATGGAGTCACCAAATTAGTAAACTTAGGTTAGGATTTGGTTTATACTCATCAAAAGGGTTGACGCATAGACTTCAAATAACTAAGGAGGAGGACTCATTTTTCCCTGACAATGACATCAAAATGTTATCACGCAATCTTGCACCAGTGCAAAGCCTTCACAAAGTACAGAGATGAGTGAAACATGGAAGTGTTTCCACTGTCACCTAGACAACTACTTCCTTCATTTTAGCGAAGGACATATCCAACACAAGAGGGGCTTCTCTAGTAGCACATAGTGTTCCTAAGGCTAGAAAAAATCAGGTTCATAAGGCAAGACAAAATCAAGTCTAAGGTCACCTATGTTACTACCCAAATTACCACCAATGGATTATGATATATGAGTTATAGATTAGGTGGTTACTCAAAGTAAATTTCATATTTAGGGTGTTCTCACTTTATGGTTGTTTTAGATGGCTTACTAAGGGATTATCCAATGAAAACTTATCCCATAATAGTCAAGATCTGAAAATTACTAAAGGTTGTCATAAAAGATAATAAATTACAACAATAAACAAGTTATAATAGTGGTATACTTCAACCTCTTAAACATATTATAAACAAGTGAAATTTAGGGATAAAACAAGGAATAAAACTAGGGTTTCAAGTAACTTGTTAATTCTGAAATTTTAAGAGCATGTAACAACCAATAGGACCAAGATGTACAACCCTAAAAATGTTGTAATATAAACCAACTAGGTTGATTTTGCAATAAAAGTAAAATTTAGGTAAAAAATGCAATGAAACCCTGGATGTCTAGGGTTTTGATGGTTAAAAATTAGATATAAGCTATTAAAACCCTATAATTACCCCCCCCAAAAATTAAAATTTGGAATTTTGATTTAAGATTGACTAGATAGGAATAGACAAGTGCCTACTAATGTTTTTGGGCATATGGGGTCAACTAAGGTTTCTCTTGAGAAAGTGTAAGTAAAACTAGGGCGATAATTAGGGTTGTCCACTATAAACGCTAACAAATAAACCTAATGCCTTAAAATCTTCAAGATAATTCAAGGGGAAGATACTCCATTATTAATCTTCGAACGAGTTTAAAGAAGGGATTTGTTCAAGAAAATAGAAAGAGAGTGCACCATTGACACTAGAGAAGCACAACTACACTTACATTTATTCATAAAAAAATAATCCAAAAGATTAAGAGAGATCACTAATTCAAGAAATTGATTCATCCATAAAACTCTAGATCCATGAACATCCATGAAATTGCAAAGCATCCACGAGTCATTGTACTCAAGAAGGCACTCTAATTATCCATCCATAGCAAAAATATATAAGTAATAGTAGATGAGTAGTGTTCTCCATGAGTTCTAACAATGAGTTACAGATGAGAGGTGCTTCTCTTATTTATATGAAGAGATCTAGCAACCCTCTCAGTATAATAATAATATTCTCCTAGATTTTAGCCTAAATGAATGTAAAATACCATTATCTCTTTACAAACCCTAGATATATGGTAAAAAATACATAAAATATCCATTATACATAAGTGAATGAGTCAAAAGACCCCAAAGATGCTCCCCAAATGAAGTAAACTCTCATCAAGTGACAAGTTGGCCTCATCATAAGCATAAAAAATTCCCACATGTGGCAAGTGTGGGCTCCCAAAGTGGACAACTCACTCAAAAGTGGTGCAAGAAGGAATGAAAATGTCTCCAAGATGAAACATTCCCTCCAAAGGGTGTAATATTTCACTCAAATTAAAGTGCATTGTCCTTCTCAAGAATCCCAATGAACTCTTCCAAGAGTGGGAGAGCATCCATCAAGAAATCAAAATGACCTCCTCAATGTCATCCAAGAGGTGCAATGCTCTATGCAAGGTACTCTGTCCAAAGTAAGGCTCAAGGGACCCAAAGTAGTCATTAATCCTGAGGCATGTACATAAATCCAATGTAACATAAAAAGGCAAGTCATGTCAAATGTAAATTGCATTAGGTAGATCACATTAGATATGATATTCTAACTTCACAATAATTGATAGAATTCATTCAATTTTCCAAGTTTAGGTATGATGGGGGCATCATTAACCCCTATTACATGTGTCAACACCCAAGAAGAGAAGTAGTTCCCAAGAAAACCAATGAAGGATCGTGTGTAGTGATAGATGGTATGGTTTGGCAGGTAACTTCATGAGTTCCATTGCATATTCATGTGAGGTTGTTTAAGATATGCATCCAGATGACTGCCTTTGAAATATGCGGGAGAACTTATGCATTGAGTTACCCTTTCCTTTGCAATGTGTATTACTACCCCTTATATTCCTTTTTTCTTTGTTTCACCCTTTTTGGCTTTTGACTTCATTTTATTTCATTTAGTCATTTTTTAGATATGCATTTTATTGCGTAGGACTTGGGGTAATGGCCTCATAGCAAGGGGACATTTTTTATTCTTTATTTCCTTTGTTTTTTTACCTCTCTCTCTCTCTCTCATTTGTTGTTCACCTCAAGATTATAAGTCTTTTAGGATGAGGCTCTTCTCATGGGACTATGAAGCACAAAATTTTCCTGTGACATATGAAAACCAACCCATGAGTGGGACAACGAGAATCAAGAAGGATGGAGAGTGTTTCGTATGGATTGGGATATGGACATGCCACACCTTTCCAAGCCCCCCATTAGTATGACTCAACCCCAAGAGTGAAAACATTTATCTATAATATGATAATGATCCACCAAGGTGAAACAAAGAAAAAAACACAAATTTAGAGCATCATGATCCATTATCTGGATCCACCAATGATCGCCACTTTCATGACAAGTACATGATACATTAACACCCAATATGAAGCAAAGAAATAATGTACCTCATGTATGTCGAGCACCATAACCATTAAATGTGAGTGAGATGAAAAAATGTGGGAAGCATCTCTGATCAATTGTCCATGGAGAACCATGGTCCATGGATATCATATGTGGAATTACTATCTGTGATAATAATCACAAGAGAAAAATCTCCTTTAGTTACCCCTAGATGTCAGGGGGTAATAGGTGGTATATCACAAAACTAGGTACTTAGTAGCAGCTTGAATGGTGGTTTTTTTTTCTTCGATGTAGTGTATTAGCTTGATCTTTGAAGAGAAGAGATGGGTTATAGGGAGGATGTAGTTTGCCTAATTGATCAGCTATAATATTGTTTCATGGAGTAGTAGCACAACACATTTTCATAGAAATCCATTTATTAACCCATATTGTAATACACTTGGTGTGTATAGTGCGATGCGCTTTGACTATATCAAAGCTTACAATATATGGTATTATTATTTCCTTCGAGTTTTCTCTCTTTACCCCCCCTGACCCCAATCTTCACAGTAATATTATGATTCTTCACATCACATTCTATAATTCACTTCATAGGTACCTTATGATTTTTCATATAAGGCTCTACAGATTATACTTCTGTCTATAATTAGTTAGAACTCCATGGAATGGCATCAAAATTGTGTGCAAATATGACAACAATTTCATAAAACATATTTTTTTTTTATAACAACGCTAATATGGTGTGATACACTATCTCAACGCGAAACGAAGCAAAAGTGACACATGAGGCACAAACAAGACATTACAATGCAACCATGATGCAACTACGACACAAGACAATGCATGATAGTTTTGAAACATTTTGAGCATCGTTACTATGACACAATCTCAATGGAAATAACACGATGCAATAAGTTGACCACACCTGCAAAAAATGCTTCACCTTCTTGTAGATTTTAACCTTCTACAATATTTACTACAAATAGATTTTTAGTAAAAGAATAGAAAAGATACAATGGCAAATACAAACATTACACAAAGATTTTTCCCCTGGAAACCAAACCAGGAAAACCAACATATTCTATATCCATTCATAATGATACATTGTTTACAATACAATCTACATATAGGAGCCAGCGACATCCAAAACCCTAACCCAATGACCAGGATTAGTCAACAACTCTAATTCCTTAACCGGAAATAGAAAACCATAAAAAAAAAACCATGTGCCGAAAAATGCCCAACAAAGGACATGAAAATCAAGGCAACACGAAAAATGAGGCAAAAATGTGACACGTTTCCTGAGGAAAAAAAATTCTTGGGGGCGCTACCCCCGAACCCCCGTGCGGGGGGATTTCACCCCCTGCACCCCCCTATGCACCCAACACAACGCAGACACTACTACTCATGCAAAGAATATAACATATACCCAACACTTCTCTTGGTTGTATTATTGTTTATACCATGTATTGATAATATAAAGGGATTCAATTCATTTAATTCATAGTTGGTTGATAGGTAAGTAGTTGTGATGTAAATCTTTGTGTTGTTCAAAGATTTTTGTATTTAGTTATTCATCTAATGAAAGTTTGAAGCTAAATTCTACCCAATTTATCATGTTAATTGTGCATTTTGATTTATGAACTCTTTTTTGTATCACAGTGGCACACACTAAACCTATAAAAACACCTATGTGTGTGTGTGTGCGTCCACACACACGCACTAGTGCGTCTTGATATAAGTACACCAAGGTAGGGTTTAATGCAAAAGTACAAAATTGATTTCTCATTTTTACCATCCATGAGTTTGTTGGCCTCCCATTTTGTCATAGTTAAATATCGCTAATTCTGCTACCATCCTACTTTTATACCCGAACCTAGCCATATTATCATAGAATTCAATGCTTCTAAGCCCAAAACCTTTCAACAAGCACTTAGAGGTAATTGTTGCTTATTTTATTGCATTTCCTAAGTTCTTAGTAGATTGTAATGAGTTTTTAAGCTAACTTTACTAATGAAGAATTATTCAGTTTAGTTCATGTACCTAGTGTTTAGTTCCTGCACCTGACCTCCATGGTTAGCATATGTGCACATGCCCAAATGGAAAATGGACACAAGGGATTTGAATATATATATGTCAACATGGTGTGTGTATGTTGATTTGCACCCATGTCGCACATGGCAACCTCCAGCTCATGGTCAACATTGTTGTCAAAATTAACAGTAGTTTCCAGGTAGTCATCTTCCAATGTGATTTCTGGGAAAATGAAGATGATTTTGACAATTCCAAAACATGTGCTTGATGCAACATGGTCCAAATTGAGTATTGCCCAAGCGTTTTTGAAATTAGGCACGGTTAAAAATTTATGAAGGTTTTTCTAAACTAGCTTTTCCCAGATTTATGTTGCGACCCGTTTTAAAGTTATTCAACAAATTACAGTTCATATATTTGGTTCTATGCTCCATATGGAAGGCTCTAGGATGATAGATCAATCTGTTTGTTTCCCATATTTTCTAATTCTGTCTAAATAGATATATGATATCAGAGAGGGTTTGATCTTATGGTTAGCATGTCTATTCTCAATTCTCTAGTCTATGAGAATAGAAGGGATCACGTCCATCTCTTTAGTTGGGATTTTTTTTATAGAATGATCCATTCTATAATGTAATGTACATAAGTAAACTATTAAATTCAAGTTGTTGAAAGAACTATGCAATTTTGTTGATATTTGTTATTATAATGCGATGTGTATGAGTTGATGCAGAGGTTGTAGATTGGACATACCATTTCTTAATACAATTTGTAGTCCTGGATAACGATATTCTTTTGATCATGTTATTGTAAGTAAACAACTCACTAACCAGTTGACAAGGGCCCACCAATGTGAGATGCAAAGCTGGTTTGTATTTTTATTTTGTTAATTTAGTTTGAAATCTTAGTTTAGTTATGCATTGTAGTGATTTGGTTGTGCTCTATAGTGTTATGTGTGAGAATTTCAATTTGGTTTGGATTATTTTGTTAGCAGTAAACCTACAACTTGTTTCATATCTAGAAACACTAACATTTACTTTACTTCTCATTTGATATGTATATGCTTGATTCCATTTTCTAGTTAGTTTGATATTCCATTTGTTGTGTTTCTTTCATGCGAATGCAATTCAAATGACTTTGGTTTGTTGTAGTTATTGGAACTCTTTAAGAAATGAACTCATCATTGTATAAGAATAAGAACACTCAAAGTGAAAGAAAGTACTTCAATACCTTTGTAAAGATCAACTCTTAATAGACTAATGTTGAGATAAATGACAAGATTCTATCAGAGTCATGATTGCACAAAGATCATTGATCTGCTTGTAAAACGTAGCGCCGCCAACAAATAATTGACATACTTAACATATAAATTCTGAATGCAAGTGTAAAGGTGCATCTTTAGTTTATGTGCTTGATTTAGTTTACATATTTCATTCCTTGCCTTTTTAAGCTAATAATTCCAAGATTAGGTCAGTGGTATCTTACAAAGAGTTCAGCGCATGTTTTGTCAATTGATTTGAATGTTAGCTTGAATGATATTTTCCCTCTACATTTTCATGTTTCTTAAAGTTAAGCTACAATAATTAGAATTTGTTAAGTTTGAAAAGTTAATCATCTCTCGGAGTGCATGAACACTTAGTTCTCAAGTGAAAGATTGCAACACATGCCATTAATGAAACCCAAACTAATGAACTAATCAATGCTCATAGGTTTGATTTCTGGTTTTAAGCACTTTGATTCCTCCATACATTGAAATCTTAAGTATTCATTGATTAAACAAGATCTCATAAGAAAACATATTTATGTGTCGATCAAACATCTGGACATAGTATGCAGTGCCTTTGTTCATCTTGATATACATCTATGAATGCAATATTAAGGTGTTTGGGATTCCCTTTTGATTTCCTTGGATTGCTTTGTGCTTTGAATACACTTTTTCCTTTTGGATTGATATCTTTAGTGATAGGCCATTTGATTTCGTTTATTACATTCCAAAGTGTGTTTTGCGGTAATTAGTTGTTAGCATAGGCTAGAATAGGCTCTGATCCTGCATTTCTTGTGCTTGCATCTCAAAGTCTACGAAATCTTGGATTGATGATTTAATGTCAAGGATTTTTATATATAAATAACTCGACATTTTTGGCTTCGTTGCCGAGGAGGTGCTAAAGGGATTATAGCACTTATATTTTTTGTTTTTCCACATAATTCTATTACACCAACATTTAAGACTTGGAGGAGGAGAAATGGTAAGATGCAAAGGCACCCTCACTTTAAAATTTCTAAAGGGTTCTAGCTCGTCGCATTTACTTTAGTGAGTTTCTTCGACCCCTCATTGTGTTGGTTCAATGTGTCTTCTTTTAGTTTCATGCATGAGCTAACTCATGTGAACAATTTTTCAAATTGCTTAAGTTTTCTTTGAGTAGTGTGCTTTCATTTCCATTGATTTCATTTATTTCCCTATTTTTAAGATGTTGTAAGATCCCCATGCACTAATCCATGTTGCGAGATAGGGGTTATCAACCAATGACATGAATTAAAGAATGTTCAAGAATATTGTTAGTAAAGAGGGATGTTACTCCAATAAATCTCTCAAATACTAACAATAGTTGGAAACATCTCGACATTGTAGGAGGATCAAATTATGATATCAATCGGGAACATACTTGCACTCTGGGAAGCGATAGAAGAGAAAAAATTTCATGAGCAACATAAAAAAGAAGACCTAGATGAGACTAAAAATCCATGAACAACATTTGATGGAGAATAAATGGTATAACCTGAGATGGAGGAATTTATAGCATGCCCATCATAAGATTCCTTGTGTATTCAAGAGACCAATCAACAAGTAGTAAAATATCTTCATAACATGATGAAGGAGGACATACAAAGCAATGACGATGAACAAACATACCAAGGGTAACATGACTACATTGAACTTTGGTTCCAGATAACCATCAAACTGAAGCACCACTCTATTCCTCAATATTTCTTGACATCATTGCAATCGGGGAAGTTGGTCCCTCATGTTCTGGTACTTATCAAAGTATATTTTTCAAACCAAAATGTGAGTACATCTGTAATCCTATTACACACATGGATACATTGGAAATATTCCTACACTTGAGAAAATGCTTTCTTTTTCCAAGCAGAGTATGATAGTGTAATAAATAAATAAACAGAACAACAAATATAAAAATAATTCCAATTGTGAAAACTAGGTTACTGACACAATTGGACATGAGTTTTGCTTAAAAACCAAGCAACTGGCAGGAAAAATTCTCAATAAAGTTCTGCATGTTGGTTCAATCTTGTATTATGGTTCTTCAAAATCATCTATGGTTTATGCTTGTGTCGGCTGATGTGGGATTCTTTAAGTCCCACCTTCCAACAAGTCTCGTCCCACTGACTCCAACAAATCATCTCTGATTGTGATTAGATATGTTTATAAGTACGTTGGGGTCTACATGCCTTAATGACAGGTTCTCTTGCTATCAACAAGGGAATACATCAACATCCCTTTACTGATGGATTCTATAGGTGTTCAACTCCAACACATCCATTCACACCAACTAGAATGTAATTTTTTACCTTGATGCCCATTGACATTAATGGTGGGTCATCTCGCATTGGTTAACGATTTACATTATTAATCAATATTCCAATGATTTCTTTCTATGTTCAACTCCAAGTAATTCCATTCACATAGATTGAATTGTACTAGTAGGGGTTATATGTGAAGACTATATGGTTTGGCATGAACAACAACAATAGAATTTTAGTTTTGGTTCAATATTCAACTTTTCATTTTTCAGTTTGGTTCTAATAAACAAATTTTAGATTTTTAGTCTGCAACATCAACATATTCTTTACAACATCATTTCTTCATCATCAACAGATTTTATCAACCTCAGTCTTTGCCAACAATAACATTTTCTTCAATCTCGCAGCTCTAGTACACCTTCTATTAATCCCTCAATCAACATGCATAATGTTCCACAAGTTCCTACTTCATCCTGTAGTACAAATCTGAATTTCCAAACAAAGTACAACATCAACAAAATCTTTGTCTTCACTTCTCAATTTTTCAAGTAGTCGAGAGGATTGTAGGTATCATATGCACTTCACATGTATCCTAGATCAATTTGAAAATCCCACCATTTGTATTAGATTCAACAACAAATCTTCAAAATTAGCTTGATCATCGCAATGATCTCCTCAACTTCAAAACATTTTTGCACACAGTTCAAACCCAACATACATATATGTAAGTATTGACAAAGAGACAAATTTTGAGGTAAGCATGCTTTTAATTTATTTTAAATTTATTAAGGGCGAGGGAATTTCATTATGCAACTCTTCTTATGCTTTTTGTTTTACCTTATGCATTCATACTTTATCCCTATCTTTCTATCTTATTTCTATATTACTTTGTTTACATCCACTCTTATTATTTGATTTCTCTCTCATATCCTAAGCTTCCTACCCTTACCCTTGCATCATACAATCATATGCCTTACAATTACACTAGAATCCAATATTGTTTTACCTCGTGGAATTCCATTATCCATTAACCATATGACGTCCCTCATATACTCACACTTCTCTCTATGATGATATTCTAAGATTGATTATCGTATGATCACCCACTAAATTTCTCATGTATAGATTATGATTGACTCCTGATCATTTAGAACATGCTATACCATCTCATTATTACCCGTAAACTTTCATACACATGCTATTATTACTTCATATATGAAAGTAAAAGGTCTATGGATCTTTATGAGGTGTTGGTTCCAGTTGCATTGCCAAGTGGATGGAATAAATGTACAAAGCCACTCTATATTCATGCTTATATAGTAAAATTCAACCATGCTCCTCCTAATAGAGAATACACTCAATTTTCTCTTTTTCTGGAATCTCCCCTTCCCAAGGATGCAAAGAGAATGAGAGAGAGAGAGAGAGAGAGAGAGAGAGAGAGAGAGAGAGAGAGATAAACTCAAAATTCAAAGAAAAACAAAGAAAAAGAAAAAAATCAAAGTCAAGAACTAAGAAAGAATAAGAAGCATGAGATATGCCCCCTCGCTAAGAGGACATCATCCCAAGTCCTATGCAATGAATGCATACCTAACAAAAAGGACTTAGAAAATTAAAATCAAAATCCAAAGAAAAAGGTTGAATGAATAAAGAAAAAGGCAAATAGGGGTTTGGAAAGACATAGTGCCAAGGAAAGGGCAACTCATTAACTAAGCGCTCCCTCATACAAAGGCACTCATGAGGATAACTATCATACATAACCTTTCATGACTATGCCACCACCCATGAAGTAAAACCCAAACCATACCATATGAAATTACACATACTCCTTGATGGGTTTCTTTGGAAAATCTCCTTCTCCTTGATACTGGCACACCTAAGGGGTTAATAATGATGCTCCCATACCTAAACTTGGAAAATTGTATAAGTTTATGAGCTAGTTTGAAGTTTGAAGAGGATACGTAAGGTGATCTATATAATGGATTTTACATTGGCATGACTCACTTTCTATGTTACATTTGACTTGTGTACATGCCTCTAGTTTTGATGGATACATTTGATCACACAAGCCCCTCCTTGGACGATGCAATTCACATGTTTACCCACAAGAATGAGCCTTGTTCCTTTGGAGAATTTTGAGGGACTATTTACACATTTGATGGAGGCCATCCTACCATGCTTGAGAGGTCGTTGCACATTATTTGAAGGACATTGAGCCTTATGAGGACATGACACCCTTGTTCAGATGTCCACTATTGGAGATGACATGGCACCTTGATGATGGGACACCACACCTTTTCATGATGATATGGCACCTATTGATGGGACGTTGCACCTTTTGAGGGATGATATGTCACTTTGGGATGAAATGTTGCACCTCTTGGAAGTAACATTTCACTTTTGGAGCACCTACACTTGATATTTGAGTGAGTCATCCACTCTATGAGGTCACATGTGCCACACATGTGAGATTGAACATGCATTTATGAGGTATGTCTTATCTTATGAACATGTTTACTTCATTTTGGAGGCATCGTTTGGGGTCTTAGTGACCTATCTACTCTTGTATCATGGATATTTTATGTCTTATTGCCTATCTCTAGGGTTTGTAAGAGATAAAAGGCATTATTTTATGTCTCTAGGCTTTTGATGAATGAGAACAGTGTTTGATATATCATATGAATAGAATAAGCACTTATCACTTGTAAACAATTGCTACTTGTGGATAATTATCACTACTTATATGTTTTTCTTCTCTCTTCTCTAAAATCGTTATGGATGGCTAGCTAGAGCGACTTCTTGTGGAGATGACTTCGTGGATGGCCTTACTACTTCATAGATGCTCATTGATGGGGTTTTGAATATTGAAATATTTCTTGAGTAAGTGGTCTCATTTTGTCTTGTGGAATTTGTTTATGAATGAATGCTAGTGTAATTGTGCTTCTATAGTGATGGTTATGCATTCCCTTTATTTCTTCTTGAACAAATCCGTTTTTTTTCAAAGCTCTTGGAAGGAAACTAGTGGACTACCTTCCCTTGAACTATTTTGGAGTTTTAGTAATGTACTAGGAGGATAATCTAGGGTTTTTAGTGGACAACCCTAGATATCACCCTATTTTCACTTACATCCCTTCAAGGGAGTCCTTAATTGACCCCATTCCCCCCCCAAAAAATAGTATGCACTAGTCCTCTCCCAATAGTCAATCACAAAACTCAAAATTCAACTTTTATTTTATATTTTAGGGTTAAATTAGGGTTATATAACATCTTGTAAACATTTCTAGCCATAAATAAATCTAGACATCTTGGTATTTGTGCACATATTTGTCTTGATAATCATCTTTTACCATAAAATTGTCTTGTTTATTTTATTACAGTCCTATTAGGGCTAGAGGTCTTGATATCTTGGGATGTCACATGCATTTTAATTTTCACATTTGGTTGGTTTGATAAACCCTAGTTTAATTCATTATCTTAGCTCTATTTTTCATTGGCTTATAACTTGATTCAAGGGCTAAATCTTATTGTTGTTGTAACTTGTTTTATTGCTACAATTTTATATCGTTTATGCATGTTTTGCAACAACCATCATACATTTCAGATTTGAGTGGTTTAGAGTTTGTGTTGTAAGACATTATTTCTCGATAAACCCCCTAAATCGGCCTTATAATACCTTAAATCAAATTTGGAATTGACTTACATTAGCCACCTAGACCCTAACTTGTTTGACATCTCTCATTGGTGGAATTTGGGTAGATACTTAGGAGGCATTTGACTTGATTATGTCTTGAATTAGGAGTTTTAGGTCCTACTAGGGAAGCCCCTCCTGTGTTGGATTCAGTCCTTCACTAAATAGAGTGTAGTTTCTACTTAGGTGATAGTGTTGACATCTTCCAATGTTCCACTAGTCTTGGCACCTTGTGAAGGCTTTGCACTAAGGTGATAAATTGTGTCATAACACACATTTTCCCATTGGTTTGGAGTATCTCACCCTTCCTTTTTTACTCATTTCAATGTTTTTCCTAAACCACTCCACCTAGTTTGTCATCAATTTGCTTGTTGTAGTTCTCATTAGCATGATATAATAACTCATATACTATGTATTCCTCTTCCATAAACCCCTCTAGTTTTCCTCTGTGTTGAACAAAACCCTTTGGATTTTTCATGTACCTATCCAATAAGAACGTGTAGCAACATGAGAATGCTCTAGCTAATTCAACTTGATCAAGTAAGTGAAGTAGAAGATAAACTTGCTAGTGCATGGAATTCATGGGCAATTCCATCTCAAACATACAATAAATCTTGACTATCTCTTGGTGCCACCATAAAATGCTAGCCATGTGAATCCCCATTGATGCAATTCAATGTAAAAATGTAGAGAATTTTTATATGGTATGTCATAGGTCACGAGGGAGGCCATGGTTCACGCAACCATGCATGAACAATGAATAATAAGACTATAAAATAAACACATAGAAAATTAAAGAGAAATTAATATTGTGAGTGCACACTATACAACCTACACTATAGAAAAATAAGCATGTGATCCACACACCCTTAGAAGGTTAGGATGGCAATGTGATTTCAATCCCAACAAATTTTCTTTTATGGTGAAGCGATATTGTAGAGTCAATTTGTATAAAAAAGGCACCTTCACACCAAATATAATATCCTTTGCTAGAGAGATCATATTTCTTCATAATCCATGGGACATCACCTTGTTTTAAATAACAAGAGGGACTAACCTCTCCTCTACTTGTTTGGGCGAATGTTTCCTTTTAGTATTATAAGCAATAAGATCTCTTCTAGCACCCAATGTGTTACATTTTTTTGTTGATTTGTGCCTCCATGAAGAATGCGATTTTTTTTTTTTAATTTATGCATGGGATTTAGCAAGTGGACAATCTTAAGATGCTCTCGATGTGGAAGATCATAAAATACAAATTTTCTTTTAATCCCAATGGGCATTTTCTCAAAATATGTGTCAAAAATTCAAAATCATTGAACATAGGTTCCCCATTTGAATTATGCAATTTCCTTCTTCTTTATTTCAGATACCCTAACCAAGTTTGTTGGTGTCATTTTCTATTTGGTTTGCAATCGAAACTAGATGTTTCTCTTCTAAAAAGGTGCTCTTCTTGGAGAAATACCCTCGAGATTTCATCGCTCATTGGACCACCTAGCCTTTATAGAAGGTCCACAACATTTACATCCATGATAACTTTTTGTTATAAGGCCGACAATGCCATTTTATATAGAACACCTTAATTCCAAATGAGAGATGTGCACCAAATTAAGTATGCCAAATAAAATAATGGATACAAACAAATCAATTGCTTAATGGTTGGAGGTAGACATGCATTATATTCAGTTGTCTTCTACCATGGAAAATGAGTTAATTCCATCCATGGCTATGGTCAATTAAAGGCTTCATATTTCATGCTGGAATTTATCGAGTCATGTATCCTCTATAAGCATCATGGCTATTGAATCCGTTGGCATCTGCATAACTCCTCGCTCACCTCTATGTGAGGCATGCGACCTTTGCAACACAACTAATTATTTATGATGAAAGATCCTTTGAGTCCTTGGGATCATACATAGGTGCTTCAATATCTTATGAGGAGGACCATTTTTACCCTAATTTTTTAATTTTTTGATTATTACTTGTCATGCCCACATTTTGAACATATTAATTTGTTTGTTCATTCCTCTTTGTAAAGAATACAATTATTTAGACAAGTATGATATGATACGTATTCAACACCTAACATTTTGAGTGGTTGCTTTTCCTTTTCATAGCTACTAGGGAGGACATTATCAATCAAAAGTTCCTTATCTTTTAATAAGGTACAATTAACACACAATATAAATGTACATTGTCATCGAGCACACATAAAATCGCTTATGATTATCGATTACGTGAAAATATTGGTTAAAATATAGGGGACTTAATGGTTAGTCACATTAGTAGTGCTAAGAAAAACACTTCTTACACACCATATATTTTTTCCAAGTTGTATAGTAACCTAGTTTTCCATAGTTGGGTAGGTATAGACCCATGTCCAAGGAGAGGGGTGGTGGAAGAAAATTTCACAATTTCAAATAAGGTATTGGTGACATGAGGATCATCTCCAAGCTCGTTGATATATTCATAACTCAATGGGTCAGGTTCACTTACTTCTCCTTCTTTTTATCCACTTTTTTTGAAGACTGGTAATTTCAAATTACTAGGTATCCATAATACCTTTGATATGTCCAAAATTGACAAAGATGTAGTAGACTATTACTGATACTATAGGAGAAGGATGAAGAAGACTATTATTGAGAAAAATATAGTTTCTCCACCTATATTAGGTGTGAGACTACGCCATAACAAATGTTTTGCATGAAACCTATCATTCCAGATAGTTTTCGTCCCTCGAAAAAAATTTTTCATCTCCAAGGCATGGGTATCTTGTAGGAAATCACCCATACCAACTTATGTAATATTGTTTTCATCTGCAATATTTGAAGAACCAATGATATTGTACACATGTTGAATTCGTACATATGATGTAGTGGGAATTGAATACATGGTTGATCCAACCATGCTTGTTATGCTGCCCATCCAAGTTGTGCTCATTAAGTAGTCTTCTCTCAAGTTGACATCATAGTGGGGCACAACAATAGATGATATACATGTCACTTGTCATAGGAACATTGACTGCAAAAATATTGAGCATTAAATGCATCATATTAGTAAACACAATTCATTTAGTATGTTCACACCTTAAACCAAACATTTATTAGAAGCATGTTTTTTTTTTTCTAATACACATGCAACCAACTATTTTATAAAACAAATGTCAAATTAAAGAAGAAATTTACATTAATTCCTTTGTACATTAGTCAAGGATATTTTTCGTACACTCTAAGAGGATGTCTAAAGGTAATCCCAAATAAATCCACCTTTAACTAGTGGTCAATTATTTACAAAAGTTATATATAGTTCATTAATAACTGATCATTGGGAGGCATACTATATATAACATGCACAACAATAAATTTTGATGCCTTCCTTTTCGCAATGAACTCTTTTTCAATGGAGTGTTCCCCAAACAAACATTTTTACAGAACAATGAACACCTACAACTACTTATGAACCCTACAATGTTGCTAGGAGTGCATGGATGACCATTGATATATGAAAAGTTCTCCATATCAAAGTTTTTGGGAGCAAAACCGTTCATGCACATACTATACATAAAAATTCTATTTTTGTATTTAACAATATTCAAGTAATAAGACCAACTACAAAGAGGGTCACAAAATGTCACTAGTGCTATTGATTGTTTTGGGGGAGGGAACACGTGAAAGGATAAACAAGCCAAGATTTGTAGCATCCACTTTAGACTTCATGATCATGTAACTATTACTAAAAAAGGAGAATCTAGTTCCAATATCATGCACATGCATGGAATATGACCGAGTTCCATACAAAGTGTGATTGTAACAAGTTTAGTATTTACCTTACATTTGGATAGGAAGAGAGAAGCCCATGTTGTCCTCAAACAATTTAACCAACCTCGGTGTATACTTGGACATTGTTGCGCTTGGTTCATACAACTTTTTGGACCTCTTAGTAGAGATGTTTTGGGTAGTATTGATATCATACTTTATCTCACTGACCTCTCTATCGACTCAACAAAAAGATATGGGTTGTTCAATTTCAAATGAAACACAATTGATTTCACTTCCAAGTTTTCAAAAAAGGAGACATGGAAGTGTTCCTACATGTCTTTTCTATATCGTTTATCGTATCCTTGAGAGTGATGGGAGGTATTAGACTATCAACTTGGGGTAGTTGGTCATTAACATAATGGAATAGTGTGACATGTTGAGGGTTCACCTTCAACCCTTCACATTTGAACAACTAAGTCATATTGGGGTGTGATAAAAAAATATTTAGTTCATGGGGAAGTAACATTGGCCAATGATGGCTACTAGAATTTGAAATGTTACAGTTGGTGGTGTTGTTGCAAGAGTTGGTTCTAGGCTGTAATAGAGCCAAGCCTTAACACATTTTAAATGAAATAAATTTTGTCACTTGGACTTGACTTGGGTTGCATGCAAATAAATTCCGAGATAATCTCGAACCACTTTTGATTGGAGACTGCCCCTTCCAACCCGAGAGGGATCTCTCGAAAATATGTCACAAAAGGATATGCAATAGGCTTAACAATGGGCAAATCTGTGGGTAACACAAAGTTTTGGATTTTTAGGGTTGATGGGTTGGACCGAAAAGTAGTCCATTGGGCATGGAGTCAAATGATCAAGCAAGTAATAAGAGTGTTTTGGCAATGGAAATCCATGGAGCAGAGGCGAGATAGAAGCTGATTACAGAGGGAAGGATTTATAAAAAGTATGGCAGCGGAATAAAGAGGAAACATATCAAAATGCAAGGAGCACTTAGCAATGAGTGAATTCCAAGCATAAATCTATGGAAAGAGATAGTTGGGATGGAGCATCTAGCAAGGATGAATTCTGAACCTTCATATATCTGCAAGAAACAACCTATAATCTGTCCAACAATAGAGCATCTAACAAACAGATGAATTCCATTAAAAACATAGTTACAAATCGGGAAGCAAATGGAAATAAAACCAAGTGAAATAATGTGAAAACGAAGCAATAAGACATTCTCTGCAAACAAAATCACAAGAATATCTGATATAGATCGAAAATGCTCTGCACTCTTTTATTAAACATGATAACAAGTGCTACAGCCCAGGAGTACTACTCCTCTCCCCCTCTTTTAAAAAGATTCCTCATATATGTATTGAGGTCGAAATCCTCTCTAATCTAAAATATAACAACAGTTACAACTAATTCTTAAAACTTTCTGCCATAGAAAATGGGCCAAACTGCCGAAAACTAGGGCTGCAGTTACGGCTCTGTATCTCTTGAATAACGACATATGTGTATAAAATTAAAGAGGATTTTGTGCATCTGTTTATTCTGATAAAAAACCTCTCTCAGTTCCTTGAGATCCGTTTTCATTTGCCTCATATCTGCATTTTACAAACATGTGTCAAAACATGAAAATATGAGATCCGAAAATTAGGGCTCGGAGATGGATTCGATTCTACCAATATGTGACACCTGTAGGAAAAATGAGAGAGGATTTTGATATTCGATGTGTTAGGCACAAAAACCTTCGACCGTTTCTCAAAATGATCCTCCAGTCGCTCAGAATCATCATTTGAAAATGATGACTCAGCATAGTAAAAAACGCCACATTTCTGAAAACGAACCTCATCTTGCGGGGGACTTTTGACTACCTTCACAAGCTCCAAATGAAATTCTGAAGAAACTATTGGAAATCTTAGGATATGTAGATGTTGATCGACTATTCGAACGCGGAAAATGGCCTCCCCAAGGCTGAGAAAAATGATTTTTTTTTTCCCAAGGCCGTTTTTTGCATATGACTGGAGTCTCGATTTCGGGTTTTCAGGTTTCGGGGTTTTGGGTATCATGTCTTCAAGAGTTATGACATGCAAGGAATCCCGAATCACGAAATCGCGATGGGATTAATTAGGCGATAATCATTTGTCTTAATCTCTTAATTATTCATGATTAACAATTAATCTTTAACCTTTCATGGATTTAAGTGTCAGGACTTCGATAACACTTGAAGCAAGAAATCCCGAATCGCGAAATTGTGATGGGATTGATTAAAAGTTAAAACACTCTTAGCTTTGTGATTAAGCACGATTAAAACACAGGCTTTTGGGGTTTCGGAAATCGCAAACTTGAAACTTAAAGCATGAAGGTAGCTCAAGTCGCGAAATCCCCATGAGACTTGTCAACATTAATCTTTCTTATTCTTTAATTAACCCGACTTATCCTTTAATACTTTAGTGAATTCAGGGATTGGGGCTGTAGTTATTAGGATATCTATGTCGGCCAAATCCCCGACGAAAAAAAACCCGGACTCATGAGTTTTTTCTCCATGTGGGTTAATGCTCGGTGTATGCAGTCGTTCCATTGCCAATGCTTCCATTCATTCTCCTAAGTGACCGAAAGCCAAAATTTCAATATTTGTTACAACAAGTGGGGTAAAGTGTCTCTCCATTTTCATATATCATTTCTCTATAATATCTTGCTTTAATAAGAGATTGCAACATTTTTGTATAGATTAGAGTGGTGAAATATCCTATGCATCTAGTCTCAATCCCTAATGAGGATCTTGCAAAATTCAATTCATCATTATTCAAATGCACTAATCAAATAATCAAAATATAAATAAATCCAAACCTACAATGAAGAAAAAAAATTAACTTGATGGACTTGGAATAATATGGAATGAAGAATATGAAGAATTGACCATTTAATATTATCACTTCCCCTTGCTTTTTAGCGAAAAAACGTTATGCGTTACACTCTTAAAAGAAAATGTGAGAAGCAAATAACATTTTAACTTAAGCAAACTTTAGAAGAAAATGTGAGAAGCAAATAACATTCTAACTTAAGCAAACTTTAGAAGGCCTTTTTAAAGTAATCAACACATATGGTTATATTATATGCATCAATGCAATATTTGATACAACATGCACCCATGCACTTAATTTTTATAGTGCACCAACTAAAAACCTATGCCAAGGTTTATAAAACATGTCGTGCACCTTTTAATATCAAGTACATTGGTACATCATAAGATTGTAGACGCAAAAAAGAAACACATTTTAGCAAAAGTATAAACCTTTGCGGAGGTTTTTTCTTATAGAGCTATTGGCATAGGTTTTTTCTCATATATATATATATATATATAAATAACAAGTTTTATATTTTTGAATATTTCTCTGTAAAAAATAGACATTTCGGTTAATGTGGATCTTTATATTGTTCCATTTGGTATGGTGATGGTTTACCAAAATTTGTAATAAAATTATTTTGACATTTTGTTTATCGTAAAACTTTGTATTGTTCCATTTTGTATAATGAAGGATTTCTTAGTTTTGTATAACAAAATGCGTTTCTTATTCTATCTTAGCTTATGTTGTAAAATATTATGTTATCGATTAAATATATGCATGAATTTGTATCATTACAATGAACAAATGTGTAATCAATGGATATAATTGTTTGAATGATAAAAGACATTAATGGCATCATTATATCCAAACACATTAATTAAAATATAAAAATTAATGTATTATAAAAATAGTATTTAATGTTATGTTTAGTGTTTGAAATTTTATCAAAAAAATAAAATAAAACAAGAAGTTGCATTTGCATACATACAAAAATATTAAATAGAAAGTTGAGAATTATAGCATTGAGACAAATCGGAGTGATTTCATCATTTGTAGTCATAAGTGTGTTTCCATCATTGGTACACATCGTTGCACATTCACTATATAAGAACAAGTTTTCATGAGATTTTATTATGAACGGATGCACCTTACATGTATATACACATCAGTTCTCCTTGTATGTATGAATGTATTTGTGTGATTTATAAAATACAAGCATTGATGCAGGTAAAATGTCTCAATATGTTCCCTCGGATGGGGTGACAACTGGCACACATGCACCCTCAGCATTAAATACTCCCTACCTCCACCCTTCCTCTTTGTCTAATCAACATGAGCAACGTTCAATTGATGGGGATGGTGGTGCGCCTACTTAGTGTGGAAGATTTAATAGTTCACTCAAAGTGAAAGACGAGGTCTCACAGGCCTGGTACAAGGTGGTTGAGAGCTGTCAACTCAGTCTTTATGGCGCTTTTCAATGTCAACTTGACTGTTTTTATGGAGTCAAGGCATGGATCTTGCCATTTTGCTCTGGTTTCATTGTTGGTTTTCTCTTCTCCTCTTGATATTTTCTCCTTCTGACGTCTTCCTCCCCTTCTGGTTATCAATTTCGCCCCTGCCATTCCAATGTCGCGTGAGAGGGGAAAACGGAAACGTGGGTTGGATTATTATAGTATTGTGGCTAGACAACATCGACCAGGCCCGTCCTCTACTCCAATTCCGCGCCCCCCCACCCCCCCCCCNTCTTTAACATAAGCCCTGTTGGTCCATCCTTGGAGAATTCCCCCTTTTTCTGATCAAAACTAGATGGAAGATGATAATTCCATGGCTTATGTCAAAGAAGAGTTCCCTTTGGTTCCTCCTCAAGCACCTCTAGATTCTCTCATGTTCTCTGCCTTAGACCTATCGACTCCTCCCCACAATTCTAGAAGACAGTCTCAGGGAGTCGACCTCGCTTTAGATATGGAAGACCGTCTGTTTGAGGAAGAGATCCCTCCTACTCGATGAGATGATCAAACTCTGGCGACAGCTCAACCAGTCAATGAGCCTCAACCTAATGCAACTTATGTACTAGAGGTGCCCAACACTTGTCATTTCTCAGAAGAGCACCTGCAACTTATCTTCGAAATGAGAAGGGACATGGTCGATCAACTTCACCATTAGACTATCCTCTATCGTCATTGGGATGCTTTGTTTGATTCTCTTTCAAACGAGCTTGTCAAACGTAGATGCCCGACCTACTTTCAACCATATGTGTTTGCTCCTGCACGGCCACAACCTCTTAGTGGCGGCGATAACCCATGTTTGCCTAATGTTTAGTTTTATTTTCTGTTTCTATGCATATATGTTAAGAACAACTATGTCTAGGATAAGTTTTGTTTTCTAGTTTTTCTCAAACTTAATATTAAAAACATGAATGTTTTCTCTCGAGCACGACATGTTCTAGTTTCCATATGTATGGAAAAATAGGTGGCTAGTTTAGCCAAATATAATGGTATGTAGATTATTTAAAAAAATACAATTTTACTTATAAAAGAAATGTCTCAATGTTTCAATATGCTTTTAATTAATGAATCACTGGTTCTCCTTACGATATCCTTACCATTACTATTACCTTTACTATTAGAGTTACTAGGATTTCGTGGTACACTAGAAAATACACCACACATGTGCTTAAGAATGAATAATGTGTCAATGCTTTATATTACATAAGTTGCATTAATTCATCTTAAATACTGACACATCGATGCATGGTTGACTAAAAAATTAAGACAACCTTTTTAGTGTGGAGTATTCATAATCAAGAAGATAAATTAAACATCGCCCTTCAAACACCTTTAAGGGGAAGGGTCAACGTGTACATGGGTTGAGAGATATCATTAAACAACCTGGAAGATACCTCAATGAGGTCACAAATGTGTTATCCCAAAGAGTCTATTGAAACTGGGAAAAAAACCTTACAATGTTTAAAAAAACCTTACAATGTTTAATTGATGAATGTGTTCTAAATTGAAGGGATGCTTGTTTAAGAACACATAAAATTTTTCAAGTTTTGGAGTCTTGGAAAAGGCTTCCTCCTTACCTAAAGTGTAAGATATCTACATATAAACCTCAAAGTTAGAAATCTAAACAAAGGTTACACTATTTGAACATGAAGGTAGAAATTAAAACAAAGGTTATACTATTTGAACTTGATTCTTTAGATAAAGCCACTACTATAGCTAGGGTGGCTAAAAATCATATTAAAACTTTAACTACACTCTTTATCCATAAGTAGGAAGTATTAAGCACAACCCCATGAACCCTAACGGATAAGAAATTCAAAAAATCTTCCTCGCAAACTTAAATTCAGTGATCAATGCTCTTTAAGACACAATAAAACTTTATATGGGTGAAGATTTACACGAATTTGACTTAGAATCTAAACCTATAAGAAATCATGCATATGTATATATGCCTTGTTGTAATGTGGCTTAATTGTCATGATACCTTCAAATTTTGACCTCTATTCAACGACACAAAATCTTAATTATGTTTGACATTTGTGGTATATTTAACACTTTACATTAGAAATAGTTTAAACTTTGAAATTTAAAAACAAATTTTCATCAATATTAAGGCTTCTTATATATTTAATGTGAAGAATTATATTTACATTTCAATAGGATAGAAATGTTGTCATATGAATAATGTAAAATGTTGGCATGTGGATAACACTTACATCATTATATGTTAGCTTAATAATAATCTATTTTAAAGGTTATGGTCAAGCCATACACTAAATTGGTGTATGAGATCTCATGTTTGTGAGACAAGGGACTCCCTTCTTGTAGCAATTTAACTGTTAAAGTTTATGGAGGTATACATACCTTACCCCTTCTGGATTTAAACCCGTGGCTTTCAAGGAGGAAATAGATGTTCATAACCATTACGTCCACTCATGCTGTATAATAATAATAATAAATGTTAGCTATATATATATATATATATATATATACACACGGAAATAAAAACATTTCTATTATGAAAGAGAAATACTGAATTTAGACATAAATATAAATATTACAAGGGTGATACACACACAGTAATCAAAATTGTGGTTTTACTTAGTTGATTGAGAATACAATTAACCTAGATCTATTTTAAATTATTTTAAATTATGAAAGAGAGATATTGAATTTAGACATAAGTAGAAATACTATAAATGTGATACGCGCGCACACACACATAGAGTAATCGAAATTGTGGTTTTATTGAGTTGAGTAAGAATACAATTAGCCTATATCTATTTTAAATGATTTAAAAACACCTCAACCATGTAGAGTCATGTTAACCCCGATTGAATTATAAAAAAATTATCACTTAAAAAAGATCTAGATTAGTTGTAGTCTCACCCAACTCAATAAAACTTAAAACTCAAAGCTTATACAAATATGTAAAAATACCATTTTAACTATTCTATATATACATGGTAAAAATATTTTTTACAAATTGTATTTTTGTATTTTTTTTAATGTTTAAATCTAATATCCCTTTTTTAATTTTTTTTTTATATTAAATTTACATATGAAATATCTCTTTAATAAATATATAAAAAAATATCTATATTTTATTAACATATAATTTTATTTTATTAATATTAAACTTTATTTAAACAACAACATTTTTTTAATATTTAAATCTAATATCCCTCTTTTTATTTTTTTATATTAAATTTACATATTAAATATCTCTTTAACAAATATATAAAAAATTTATCTATATTTTATTAACATATAATTTTATTTTATTTTTTTAATATTTAAATCTAATATCCTTCTTTTTGTTTTTTTATATTAAATTTACATATGAAATATCTCTTTAACAAATATATAAAAAATTTATCTATATTTTATTAACATATAATTTTATTTTATTAATATTAAACTTTATTTAAACGACAACATTTTTACATATTGAGATATAGATTTTGTCCTTCACATTGAATATATTAACGGTGTGATGCTAATGGGGAAGAGTTTATAAGTTTTAAGGAAGAAGCATAGTTTGTTAAGTTGTTTCTAATGTATATGTATAGTGTTGAATGTATAAAAAAGGTTAATCATAACTAGGATTGTGTTGTTTTTTATCATAAGGAAATTGACTTGATCTATTGTAATATCATTGATAATGTGGTTCACATTTTTATCAAATCTCTGGGAAAGATGAATTTTGAAGAATGTAGGAAATAGTTATGTGTGGTAGAAAATCCATTTCTCCATTAAGGGGAAATGTTAGACATTAATGTAAAAAAGCTAAATATAGAATTAGTTAATAAACTTGGACTCCTCGTGTCCTCTACACAGTTATCAGATCCATCATTTGAGGAAACCGTTGCTTGTGTATCAAGCTATAAATGTAAGTCTTTTGTTGATTAAATGATATGAGAACTATCGTGAGTTCTATCTCACTTTCTGTTTCAAATATGATATACATAATTAACGAATAGGTAACTATTTTCAATTTATGAAGGATCATGCAATGATTGGCAATTTTTGGGGATTTGGCCTACAATAAGGGATCTGGTTTACAGAAAGAGATATGGTTTCCTGACTCAGTGCTTGGTGGAAACCTAAGGGTCATATCAAGCTCAAACTTGGATCCAAAAGGTTTTTCATGTCAATCTTTCACCATCAGGAGGACATAGAAATGATTTTTGAGAATGACCCATATTTCTTCCATTTTGCGGGCCTTCACCTCCACTATTGGATAGATAAATTTAACTTGTCCGGGTCTTCTTATATTCCCCTTGAGACGAACAAAGTTCGCTCACACAAGAATTATCCAAAATACTTGGAATATAACATAATAATCCATGTAGGAATAATGTATAAAATATGAATAGATAAGATAAGATAAGATGATATACAATTGAGAATGAGGGCTCGTTTATATACCCACGCAGGGGTGCCCTAAATCAATAGTCATGTCATTTGAGACATGTCCTTTCATTATTAATAGTTATTATTTATTAATTAATTATTATGTTATGAATATCTATTTATATGTATATTTATGTTCATAACATTGCCTTCCCCTTAAAAATGCTTTGTCCTCAAAGCATACTTTATGGAAGACTTATCTTTTGATCTAGCATGTAATTATTGTCTCTTGATTCTTCATTCTTGAGTTAATAATCGTTGAGGACCTGAGATGATAGGATCGTCTAAGCGCTTAGCAGAACTGTCTAATTGTAAAGGAGTCTGGTCATCCTAATTCGATTTTCTACGGATTTGGGTTTTTATAGGGTTCTTGGAAAGAACTTGATACATTTGTACTCCCCTGATAACTTCTATTTTGACCCGCACTTGTAATGGAAGTAATATTCTTAGACATAGGGGTTATTTGTTTCTGTTGATACATTGATTGGTTGAACTATCAAATTTTGTGATTAGGATGTTGATAAGGCATCCTCGCAACTTGATCTTTACTTTGTATACTTGTAGTTTTTTCTTGATTAACTTTTGGAATTGAGTTTTCTTCATATCTCCGACTCGTTTGTACCTCGACATTTGAAAACTTCTTTGCATAAGTTGGATTTGCCTCCTTTTGAGTTGTAAGGTTGATTGGGTCCGTCATCGTTTCCTTATTGACTAATGATGTTTTGCGATCTAGCTTTTCTTGTAAAGTCTTCTTATCAGGCTTCAACTTTTTAATCTGAGTTAATAAATCTTGATTATGTTGTTTTAATTGTAAAAATTCTTCCTTATTTTTTGACCTATTGTCTTTTTCTGATTCTAGATTCTCCTTTCTTTCGTCCTTTAAAATTTTAATTTGTTCAAGTAACTTCTGGTTAAGGTTCCTTAGGTAGGGAATTTCTTCCTCCTTTTGCGTTAATTTCTCTTTGAGACCTTGATTTTCTTGTTCAATTTTTTGAAAACACCGCTTCTTCTCCTTGGATTTCATGATTTTTGCAAGTAGTTTCTGATTATGATTTCTTAGGCGAGAAATCTCTTCGTCTTTTTCAATGATGATTTTGTCACATTCTTCTTGTTGATCATGCAACTTTTGTATTGACTTCTGGTTATCTGGAATGATCACTTCTGATATGTCCTTCAGGTCTTCTGATGATGGAGCTTCTGAAATTGACTTCATTGTAGCGTCCTGTAATGTGAATTTCTTCTTCTTATAAGAAAATGTTAAAAACTTTCTCCTTGTGTTGAAAATAAAAGTACCTAATGTATCTACCCAAGTTGACCCTAGAATTATATCAACACTGTCTCCATAGATTGACACGACATTGAATTGAGATATGAATTTGTAATCGCCCATAGAAAGTTGTAGGTTCTTAATGTCATATTTCTCATTGGAAAGACATGTGTCATTTTCAATTATATTTGACTCGAAAACCATTAATTGGTTTTCCAGGCCAACGTTAATGTGATTTTTCCTAGCGGTCGGGCAAATAGCGATGTTGATATTCTTTCCCTGAATAATCCCATTAACATTTAATAAGGGATCCACATATTTTTTTATAAGTAGAAGGAAATCTTTCTTGTTTTTTACCACAAAACTCCATTTTTTTTATTTTTATTTTTTTTGTTGTTGCAAATTTACGATAAATAATACTTTGATTTTTAATGTAATACCCTTGGTGTTTATAACTTCTTTTTTTCAAAAAAAATTGAATACCTTTTTAATTGAACTTTACTTCTCCACTAAACTTCTAATTTCTTTGACTATGTCTCCCTTGGACTTCTTGAAATATCACTTTTATTCCTTTAATAACCCTTATAATATAGGATAAACTTAGGATATAATAAAATAATCTACTTTTGAATTGGTACTTTTATATATATATATATATATATATATATATATATATATATTAAAAAAATACTTTTTATATGAGTTTGGGGAATATAATAATTTATTTCTTTCACTTTATAAATATTATTTAATATGTTTTGTTTTGTTTTTTCTTAATCTTAGATTGAAAGATCAACCCTTTTAAATATAATATCTCTCTTTTTGCTTTATTTTCTTTTTACTTAAAGTAAGAGTACTTTATTCACCAAATAAAATATTTTTTTTTAATTTTTTAATTTTATTTTAACTTTTATTTATTTTTAATACTTCACTTTATTTTAATACTTTCACTAGTGTATATATATTATATATTATACTTTGAACTTTAAATTTAAAGTTTTTTTTAACCTTCAATCGATTTTTTTAACTCAAGCGAACGTCCTTTTATGCTTAGTAAATATTATTGGTAAATTATGGGTGATAATTATTCCTTTTGGTATAGTAATATCATTTATTACTATACACCTTTTTCTTTTAATTCAATTTGAAATATTTAATAAACTTATAACTTTTCAACTTAATGGTTGCGACCTTTGGCTTGAGGGTTTTGTGTATGATATGGATTGAATAACCTTGTTTTACACACGCTCATACGTAATGCAGGTCTGTCCAGGTTTTGAGTTTTTGCAAGCTACAATTTCCACAAATGTTGTTTTTACAATCACCGTGCTTAGATTCTCTTACAAATAGGTTGTGCGGTAAAATACTATGGTGGACCACAGAATGTAACCCAGAATGTAACCCCAAAGCCGAATATTTATCACCAGAATGTGATGGCAGCCCGAGATACTAGAATGGTTATGTTATACAAAGCTTGGAGCTCATGTGCTTTCAGAATTCTGAACCAAATGATAACTGGTCACGGGTACCGTTTGAAACTGTTAAGACGACTGACAACAATGATGCAATTTTAGGTTAAGAGGTGGCGGAACTCTGTCATCTATACATGGCAGATTGTCATCTATACATGGCAGATTTTCTGAATGCTCAGTCGATTTTTGTTCCACGGAGACTATTGGTAGACACAGTTATCAATCATTGATTATCCAATGTTCACGGCAAGACCTTTGTTTTAAATGCAACCCAACCGTTATAGTGCTTATTTTCAACAATGAAATAGCGGCTGGAATTCTGCAATTGATGTGGAAAGTAATGTGACTCTTCGTAGGAGGACTCACAATTTTATGTTGGATGCTGGCATCGTTTGTACGAAATTCAAACCATAGCCCTTTTTTGTATTCTACTTGACGAAAAAATCTATATTTGTAATTGTGTAGCCTGTAGGTTATCTAGGTTTCTGGTTTGTTCGTTCTACCGACCGCTTTTCATAGAAGATTGTTCTCTAAGGCCAATAAAACAATATGTATTGTTCGCACTATTTTGTCGACCTTGGCATTTGTTCGATGTCTATTGGTGGCTGTTGTGTGATCACTGTGGATAGAGAAGGGTGGATGGGGATGATTGAGGTGCAATGTCTCCACGGTTCTCTTTATATATACCCCCTTTATATATATATATATCTAATATGTTCAAAATTTGCAGCAACCACAATCTCTCTTCAGTAAGATTTCATTTGAACGTGGCCAAATGATTTCTTATGACTTTGGTATTTTTAATTTGCAGCGGAATGGTTTAGTTCTTCACTGGAATTTTGAAATGAAAATGGCCAAGGCTGGATTTTTTTTTTTTTTATTGTTTTGTTTTTGTTTTTTATTTTTTATAAATTTGGTTAAAGACACGTGGTTGGAGAAACTCCAAAAATTTTTAATGTGACCAAGGATCAGAGTGTGGTGAAGGACCAGATAATAATTCAGAAAAACTCTGAATATTTGAATGGCCAAAAGCCGATTTTTGGTCAAAGACTTGAGGAAATCAGAGAAACTCTGAAATTTTTTGTGTGGCTAAAAGCCGGTTCAGACAAGGTCTGCAAGAGAGACTGGCCAAAGGCCGAGATCAGAAAAACAAAGCTCTGATACCAAATGAGACGAACAAAGTTCGCTCACACAAGAATTATCCAAAATACTTGGAATATAACATAATAATCCATGTAGGAATAATGTATAAAATATGAATAGATAAGATAAGATACGATGATATACAATTGAGAATGAGGGCTCATTTATATACCCACGCAGGGGTGCCCTTAACCAATATTCATGTCATTTGAGACATGTCCTTTCATTATTAATAGTTATTATTAATTAATTAATTAATATGTTATGAATATCTATTTATATGTATATTTATGTTCATAACACCCCTCCTCATCAATATTGGGATGAGGAGATCCTAGCAGGAATTGGAAATACCGTGGGCACCTTTGTAAATGTTGTTGAGGTCACCAAACATGGTAAATATACAACTTATGCTCGCATCTGCATTTATATGAATATTTCGGTACCCATTCCAGACTCCATCCATGCCAGTTACCAAGATTCAAAACTGGATCGAGACTTTGGGCTATGAATTCATCCCTTTTCGATGTCGTGGATGCCATGAGCATGGGCATCTCTTTCATGATTGTCTGTTGAATAACCCCCTAAGCCTCTGAAATATAATATCCCAAGAGATGATAAGGGTTTTGCGAAGATTGCAAGCAGAAATTAACCTGGTAAGAATCCTCCTCAATTGGACCCATTCAAATCCAATGCATCCAAAAACAACTTTGAAGTCTTAGGTAACCAACCATTGGACCTAATTGATACCAACCTTGCCGAGACCCAGTTGGACATCCAGATGCCTCAAGAACCATGAAACCCTTCAAGAAATACTAAATGAACAAAAGACCAGTAGCCCATCGAAGACCTCCTAGACCCTTTGGATCAGGACACTACAACCATGGGTGTTGATGTCAAGGATGACAATGAAGGGGAAACTGACAATATAGATCTAGAAGGTATTGATTTGCAACACATAATCGAAGTATGTAAAAAACAGGACATAAGATCCATTATGGATGATCAATAGCGACAAGAGCATCACACCCTCACTCGAAGCAAAAAATATTCATATTCTAGCAATCACCCCACAAGCTCTAGTGAGGATATGGGGGTTCTCACAAACAAGATAAAATCACACAAAAAAAACCATGGATAATAAGCGACGAGAATGAAAATCCAACCTACAATTGCTTCAGGAAATTGGGGGCATCTTGGTTAATTCTAGTCAGAATACACTAATCACTGACTTGTATCAACCCTCCCATTCTCAACCTTTCCAATGAAGATAATTTTCTGGAACATTCAAGGCATCAAAAGTAAGAGCAAGTAGAGGTTGTTATGAAACAATGTATGTTCTAAATCCCTAGACATTTTAATGCTACAAGAAACAAAGAGTTGGGGGGGAAATGTAGTAACCATCCTTAACAAGGTGTGGAAGAATGGCCAATCAATGACCCTCGATGTTAAAGGTGTAGTGGGGTGTCTTTCCTTTCTTTGGAACCTAGCAAACATTATTTTAGACAATTTCTTCACCACCTACAAAATCCGTTTTGCTCAATTCAGACTTATTGAATCATCAAAATTGGTTTTATCACCAATGTCTATGGACACTAGCCAATAGCAAAAAAAAAAAACCTTTATGCAAAATATGAGGAATGTGGTGGGTGTCATTGGAGCCAGTCACTAAATTATGGGAGGATATTTCAACATCATCTCCTCCCTAGGGGAGAATAAAGGAGGGATTTGTAGGTTGGACCCCGATAGTGATGCCTTCAACTCCTTCATTCAAGATAAAAAACTGGTAGATATGGAAACCTCCAATGGACTTCACACCTGGAAAATCAAAGGGGAGGATCCCATCCAATCACATTTCTCTTGGATCACTTTATGATCACATAATATCTTATTCTCTCTAATCAAGGCATAACGACCAACATTCTTCCTTTAGCAAGCTTTGATCACTGGTCTATTTGTGTCTCCTTGGATGCTCTAGGATCCCCTCTCAAGAGACCCTGGTCTATTTGTGTCTCCTTGGATGCTCTAGGATCCCCTCTCAAGAGACCCTTTAGGTTCAGAAAGTTCTGGCTTTCTCATCTAGATTTTCAAGTGAACATCTCAAAATGGTGGTATGGATTAGCTATATATAAAGGTACACTTATGTATTGCTTTTGGAAAATACTCAAAAACCTCAAACAACGTCTCCACTCCTAGAACAAATATGTTTTTGGAAACATTTTTCAAGCTCAAAAAGATTCAGAATCAAGTATGGCAAACATCCAACAATAGATCATTACCTTGGGAAGAACTAAACATTTTTCAAGATAAAAAAGATTTGGAATCAAGTGTGGCATACATCCAACAACATATCATTTCCTCAAGAAGAATTGACTCCTTATCTTGTCAAGAGCAAGAGATCTCTTCCCATCTTGACGAGCACTACCAATAGGAAGAGATCATCTAGTGATAGAAATCTAGAATTCAATGGATCAAAGAAGCAGAGTGCAACACCAAGTTCTTTCATTGATCCATGATCCAAAGCCGCCACTCCAATTGTATTACTTACCTAAAGAATTATCAAGGTATCAATATCTCTTCTAATTGGGATATTGAGCAATAATTAGTCTCTTTTTAAAATTCTCTTTTTAAATTAGTTTGATCGCTCAGTGGTCATTCAATCCATCACCAAGCACATTCCTCGCCTTGTTTCTAATTATCATAATTCTATACTATTTCGCCCCATTTCCCTATCTGAGGTATAGGTTGTTGTAATGGATATGCCCCCTGGTAAAGCTTCGGGCCCTGATAGATTCACCACTGATTTTTTCCACCACTGTTGGTCCACAAATAAAAATGATGTTTGGGCCTTGGTGGCCGAAACAGAGTGCTCTCTAGCGTCATCCCTTCCCTGGTCGCAACCTTTCTCACTCTGGTTCAAAAATAAGATAAACTCATGGAGCACAGACAATTTTGACCCATATCTCTTTGCAATGTGATCTACAAAATCATCACCAAAGTTATATCTTCTCACTTAAAACACCTCATGTCGCTCCTTATTAGCCTTGAGCAATTTGGATATGTGAAGGGTCATCAAATCCTTGATAGCATTACTCTCACCCATGAAGTGGTGCATTCCCTGAAATTGACCAAATTTCCAAAGATGTTGATTAAACTGGATTTGTCAAAAGCCTTCGATAAACTTGGCTAACAATATATTCACTTGGTCCTCCTTTCTTTTGGTTTCCATCGTGATTGGGTCAATTGGATCCTTTCTCTCATCTCGTCAACCTTATTTTCTATTATGATCAATGGCTCTCCCTCTCCTCCCTTTAATCCCTCTTGAGGTATTCACCAAGGCGACCTTCTCTCCCCATTCATTTTCATTATGATGGCTAAGGGTTTTGGTAGAGGTCTCAAAGCTACTATTATTTTTCACAACCTTCAAGGCCTTAACATGCATCACTATGAACTACCCTTTTCCCATAGTTAGTTTGTGGATGATACCATGTTAATGGGTGTTCCTACAACTCAAGAGGATAGGGCCATCAAAAAGGTTCTCAAAGACTTCATGAATGCCTCTGGAATGTATATTAAGCAACTCAAGTCTCAAATATTATTTTTGAACACTCGTTTGGCAATCCAATTTCAAATATCCTGAATTATGGGCTTCTCATGGAGCTCCCTTCTGTACAAATATCTATGAGTCCCCCTCTTAGAATCTATTCTTCAATGCTCCATGGGAATATTTCCTTACTAAACTCAAGAAAAAKCTTTCCAACTGGACCTTTCACACACTAAATATTGTTGGCCATCTCATTCTCCTCAAATATGTTCTCCAAGCAATCTCTACACTTTCTTGACTCTGGCTGCCCCTAAACATATCCTTAAATCTATCAAATCTATTTAGAGAAACTTTCTTTGAAAAGGAACCAAATTGGACAAAAAATGGGCCTTGGTTTCTTGGGACACCCTATGTTTGCCTAAAGAAAAGGGTGGGTTGGGAGTGCAAGACCCTGAGAATGTTAATGCTATCCTTGGTGCTAAGTTTTGGTGGCGTTGGCTTCAAGGCAAAGGAGATCTCTAGAGTGCTTTATGGAAATGAAAATATGCCAAGGATATTCCTTCTCTAGAGTTCATTCGGATTGAAGGTAATCAACCTAGATCCCTCATTTGGAATAAATCTTGGCATAACAAATATCTCATTCAGGAACACAACTTTTGGGAAAATTGGGATCGAAAGTTAGCTTTCTTCTGGGAGGACTCATAGAAACAACTCCCTCGGATCCAAAACTGTCCCGCCTACCTAGGCCTTAAATATGTCCTAAAGATTGTCCAGGAATGACATGTTTATCAATATTGTGCTTCTAATTTGATCACTTCATATTGGAGAATATGGGCTATAAAACTTGATCACCCGCCTCTCCAAGAAAAACTCATTTTTTTTTTTTAAATGATCGTCTTCAATGTCGAATCAAATATTCGACCAAGCCTGACAAGCTTAGGTGGGGGCGTAAGAGGGGTGGTAACTTTAACCTCAATGATGCCTATGCTTTGTTTATTGGGAATGCATAGATTTATGAGGACAACATCTGGACTAAAATCATGCAATCTAATATATGGCCAAAAGTGGCCCTATTTCTCTAGTTAACTGTGCATGGAAAAATCCTAACTTGGAATCAACTGATTTGTAAAGGCTTTGAGGGACCTGTACAATGCATCATGTGTACACAGGTTGAAGAATCTATAGAGAACCTACTAAACTCTTATCCCTTCAACTCCACTCTATGGGATTAAGGCACCACTCTCTTCCGACAAATGGATAGGAACAAAGACAATGTCAAGCTCACTCTTGCCTCCCGGTATATGCATGGATTTCTAAAGCCCATTAAATAATATATTTGGAAAATTTCTCAACCTTTGTCCTTTGGGAAACTTGGAAGGAGAGAAATCGATGCATATTTATAAATGAGGAACAACTAGTCTTTTCGACTTGTACAATAATTTGGAGAGGCATCTTCGAAACAATTTAGTCCTCTACTTGGACCGAGGAGGACTTCAAATGAAATATAAAAGAGAAGATCATCCTCTCCAATTGGGAATTCAATCCTACTTCTTCCTTAAAAGCCATTAATCTAAATTCCCTAAAGGTATCCTCACCGCTCGCATGGTCTCCTCCCCCCCTCAAGACTTTGTCAAGCTTAATTTTGATGGCACCTCTAAGGATAATCCTGGCCCAACAGGATTTGGGGGAGTATTTTGAGACTCAAAATGACAAATTCTCCGCATCTATGCTAGCAATTTAGGAATCAAATCTTGCAATGGTCCAAAGTTTTGGGCTCTTTTTTATGGTCTGAGAATTGCTAAAAGGAATAACTATTCCAAAGTTATTATGGAAGGGGACTCTCAACTCATCATTAATATGTTCATCCAACTTCAAATGGATCCCCTCCCTAGAAAGTGTCTCATCAATGATATCTACAGGAAATTCTCGCACAACTACAAACAACTACTCAATGTGTTTTGGTTATCATTCCTTCTCATGTCCGAAGAGAAGTCGACATAGTATCTGATTGTCTGGCTAATGAAGGGGTGTCCTCCTCTGCCATTCGATTCGATTTTCACTCGAGATCTCTGTTGAATCACACTCTCTAGTTGAAATGTCAAAATCTTTCTTAGGTTGATTACAACTCTAGTGGCATCTCAAGATAGTCCTCTAGTGGTGATGGGTGATGGACCATCTTTGGCTCGCACTTAGGTTCCTCTAACACAAAGGCTATGCCTATTTTTTCTTTCAGTTTAAACAATTTTCAATCTTGTTTTTACAATGTTATAGTCAAGTCTGGTTGCATTACCCCAGTAGTTAGTCCTCAGTTGCTTTTTGGACATGTAATGTTTGCCTAGTCTTACTATCTTAGTCCGGCCTGGTTTTCCCCTAGGTAGGCCAACAATTTCGTGGTCTTGTTAATTTGGTCATGGACAAGCAAGGTTAAACTCCTAGGCCTCTGAAATTTATTTGTATATACTATTTATAATGCTATAGAATAGATTGCTTACTTACAAAAAAATAATATTGTAAAACTTATTGTAATATATTATGACTCGAGGAACAAATTTAAAATTGAGGTTGCAGATGCTAGAATATTGGATATTGTATTGGGCATTCAATTACCTTAGTTATGAAGACTTATCCACTCATAACAATAAAAAAATTACCCCCCTTCAACAAAATTATGAAGAGTACACCACCAAAGTTCTAACATTTAAAAGTTGTGCATCTACACAATCCAATCATAGTAGGATATGTTATCTTGAATTCATGGCTTACATGCTAGTATATAGAGGCAACATCTTATGTCCAACTTAAAATACTATATGTTTATGGACTAATATATAAATATCAAGTGGTTTTCCAAGTATTCTTTACAAAGCTTCCATGATTCCCATATGGAAGGGGAATGGTGTAGATAAACGAGAGAGTAGACATTGTTTCCAGACACACCAAAAACTTATGTTAAGTATCTATTTAACAAATAATTGTACATGTATAAATACATCAAGCTTTGCCTTAAGATAAACACACTTTCTTAGCATACTAACAAATCGTTGAGAGAAAATTTCAACCACAAGCCAAAATAGGAGCTAACTAGTTGGAGAGAATGTCTCATATCTCTCTAGATATAACAACCTCCTAAAACTTAGAATAAATCTATTCATGTATAGAATCTACTTCACAATGGCTAATAATAATAATAACAAAACCTTTAGTATGATCAAGTATCACACACGAGACAAATAGGAGTTACTCATTCCAACACTCCCATTTAACAAGTACTTGTCTCAATCTATGTTAGGTTAGGTGTTCATTAGCATCTTTCACCAGCCCCTTGATCAAGAAAACCTCTATTTGGTACAACCTGGCACTTGCATCTCATACCTTGATCATGTAGACATAATCAAACTATCAAATCCCATATAAAGGAACAACCATCCACCAGAATATATGGGCACCTAGCCGCTGCAACCATCAGTCTAGTAGGATGTCGTTCAGGTACATGGTTCATTCAACTTGTTCATGAAGTCTCCCTGAATGTACAAACAACTTTAGGTTTCCAAGAACCTCAAAGAGTATAAAAKCAACATGGTCCACTCATAGAGCATCCAACCGACAAATGGACCACTCCTCCAGGTGTTTAAAAACTCCACAATAGAGGTTATGCAATATACTAAACAAGTTATCCTAATCACCAGGGACACATGGAAAAGGGACAAGCATGCATATCTAGGGATTAAAAAGATATTCCMTTTATATGTTACATATATAGATACATATACATACAATTAACATACTCCAACTCATGAAGAATGAGGTACAATTTTTTTAAATATTGACTAGGTACAATTACAATACTCCTCTCAAATACAAACTCTAGACAAGATATAAGCTCAAAATTTTCAACAAACAATACGTAGGATCTATACATACCATCCTAGATTTGATATAAATGTAAGGCATAATTAATGTTTTCATATAGTCATTGCTTTTGGTAAACACAACATAGAAACTTTACCTTGTTTGTTCATCATCATCCAACCTCCACTACTACCACAAGAACTATCACCAACATCCTTTGAACTAAACTCTAAAACCTATCGGTTGCATCCATAACAACATCTTTGTCTTTCCTATTGCATCCAGAACAACATCCTTGTCCTTCCTATTGCATCCAAAACAACATCTTTGTCCTTCATGTTGCAATCCCACCATTCCAACTCATAATTAACTCTCCCATCAACCCTTGGCTTCTCTAGTAATAACATTGCAACTTTATCGTATCTTTAATTGCCATGATAACCAACCAATGGTTATTCATAGTAGAAACTCACTTCCATCTCTAAACCAAAGTGTTAATTCTCCTCCATTCACTTGTAGGGTTGTCATCTAGAACAACATACTAGCTAGGAACCAATTGTACCTTTGCGTTGAATATTGATACCATGTTGTTCGATTGGGAAGTTGTTGTACTCTAGGGACTAACATCAACTTGACCATAAAGAATAAACAATTGGTCCTCCTATGAACATGTTTCCATCTACTAAGACACCTATGTACCCAACCACGATGCTCACTAATGGGAAAATAAACTAGATATGGGATGTATCCAATTCAATCTTACATTTTTTACACCTTCCAATCTAGAACTTATGGCGCAATGTTCTTCAAACAACCTGTTAGTCTCTAATTTTGTCTTGGTTTAGTGAGAAACCCTTATCCTAAACCCTCCTTACCTACACTTCATTTTCTGTTTCCATTTGATTTTGATCTTTGTTTTTAAATTCTTATGGTTTGCATTTCAGTTTTTGAATAGTTTATTTAAGTTTGAATTTGAAAGACATGGTTTTAAACGAGGTGTCACCTTATATGCCTATTTGAACTTCATAAATTCAAATTTTTCTAGGTCATTAATAGCGCTACGGGAATAAGGCTATTCCCGTAGCGCCAAAATAATCATGCCTTGATACGCGCCTGCCATCCAGATTTTGTTATGATGACACGAATCATGGTTTGAGAGTTTGAATGCATCCACAATAGCTTGGAATCATTTACTGATTCAAACCGTTTCATAATCCTATTGCTTTGTACTCGCGCAAGACTCATTTTAAATCGCCCAATTCTCAACGATAATTATATTATACTTGTCTAATTTTGCTGAATTTAGGCGCAGGTATTCGCTCAAAGGAACGTTATACACTAACGGATTGCAGGTGGCAAATTCGGAACCCGAGGGCACTAGTTACAAAATTGTGTTTTGATGGCGCCAAAGAGGAGCGGACAGGTAGTCAGGATAGAACCCGAGGGTGTTGAACTTCTTGAAGCTTATCCTTATATGGCTCAAAGTTTCAGAGATGCCGGGTGATTTTAATTCCTTACCACTTTTCAAGGTTACGATGAGCAGGTCTCCATGGAGTTCGCTCTAAACTTTGATGGTCACAGGGTGGAGATCGGTAAGATACTAATGCTAGTGATAGAGCAGACAATTGAAAAAGCTTGCAGGTTGGTGGTTGGAGGAGAAAGATGGTGGAAGAAAGAGCATGTGGTTACAGATTTTGTAAACCAATTCCTACTTCCAGATAAGCAAAATCCGAATTGGAAAAGGGGAATACCTCGCAGTTGGATTCGACCCGAATGGCACACTGCTTTGATCGTGATCTACAGGTATATCACCTGCGAAGGTAGATTTTCACTGGTCTATATCTACCACATTAGGATATCAATGCATTTAAATGGTGATTACCCTTTAAATCTCCCTTATTTTCTACTCAAAAGCTTGACAAAGATGTCAAAGAGAGTGCAGTCACTTTCCACCAATGCTAAGAGCAGTCTGTTTCATCAATTCCTAATTAAGACTTTAGTTATGTCTGCCTTGAGAGAATTACAAAATCCCTGGAGATGGCTCACACAATCTTTAAACCCTAACACACAGTCCAATAAATAGAAGAAAGGCAAAGGGAGAAAGATTGTTACACATAGCCAAAATATTTCAATTAACAAAACCCCTATTAAAGAGGAGATGCCTGATATCAAGGTGACGAGGAATAGCAGAAGTAAAAGACCTAAGTTGGATCCAGAAATAGAAACATTTTCTGAAGAAGATGTTAAAGGGAAAAATGATTCAGATAAAGATTTTAATACTCAAAGTACAGTCAAGCATGAATCACCATCAACTAGTAAAAGGGGTGCTGCATTCAAAGGGAAAAGGGTTAAAGGTGTGTTTGTATCACAAAAACCTAGAAGGAATTCTACTAGGGTTACCAACAAGTACAGACTGAAGTCAAATACCATGTTTAATCCATCAATCAAAGAAGAAAACATCATAGTTATAGAAGACGACTCTGAAAATGCTGAAGCAAGTATCAGGAAAAGGGCAAAAATAACTTCATTGCTTAAGAAACCAGTCAACAAAGATAAAAAATTGATTTCATCATCTACATGACCTGTAACGAGAGCTTCAACCAAATTAGCAAAAGCTAAAGAGATGGCTAAAGGTATCAGTGAAACCCCCGAGAATAAACATGATTACCTTGTAGACTCAGATCACATATCAGATGTTCCTGAAGCTATAGATTCAACAAGTTCTAATGAAGAACATAGTTCGAGATTAGTCTCTAAGTACCAAGTTAAAGTAAAAGAACCCAAAGTTTCCTTAAACTTGAATGAGCCTGCACCTTTTGAAGAATGCTCAGGATTCAGGGTTAAAATCAGAACTGATAAAGAAAGGATCAAGGAGTTTCAGAAAATAGTGAGACAATTAAAGAAGGAAAAGGCACAAATAGAACAATGGAATGCTTGCTAGCAAGAAAGGATTCAAGTTTTTAAAAAGAAGAAGAAGGAGAAAAGGGCATTTCTCAAAGAACTCAGGGAGATAAACTTTAGGCTCTATTGGAAAAATGTCTTGCTTACCACAAAGCTCAAACAGAAAAATGCTAAAGCTACTGATGTGATTATATCCTAAAGGTTACATGGAGATTTGTTACAATCATGATTTTAATGTTTTCCAGGAAATATGGTAATGTCTACTCATTTTTGTTCAGTGAGATGCTAAGACCTCGAACTGTTTGACTAAATCAAACTAATTCTTGTTTTGTAGAATCAAATGTAAATGCTGGCAAGATCATACAATATCAAGTTGTTGAGTTGTGATCTATTTTGGGATTGTAAAAGATCTTTTTGAGTGAACTACCTTAATGGATAGATACTATTCGAATCTAGTCATTAAAGCTATACTAGATGATAGGATCTATAAGTTTTATGGATAGTTTAAATAGACAGAGAGAAGACTATGTGCAGGTCAAAAAATTGGAGATCCAGGAGACCTTTTTGTGAAACTTATTGTAAAGGCATTTATGTTCAATTTGACACTTAATAGCAAAGGCATATGGATGGTTAGACCCTCTTTTCTACCCTGTTATTTCTTTCTTCATGATTGAATTCATTATTCAGATTGCAATGCTTTTTTATTCTTGATTGTTAATTTATACAGTGAAAATTTTACTGTGGAAATTATTTTTCAAGTTTTTGATATCAAGCTGATAGTCTTGTTTCTTTATGACATTATGAGACAAGAATTATTGTAAAGTTGACAAATTGAAGGCTTCATCTTCCTTTTTCTTTATTTTTTTAATCCATCTATGTGTCCACCTTTTATTCAGTCAATGGGATATGCTATGTTCTGATCTTGATTTTCATGTGATGTTGTAACCTTGAGCCAGTTTTCAACCACCTTACTCAAAAAACCAAATCATAAAACCTTATAAATACTTTGCAATAAACTAATGATGCCCTAGCTTTCCCTCTCACAGACAAGTGCAACTTTAGGGACTAACATTTTTGGCGTCGTTGCCGGGGACGAAGAAACGAAGAGATCTTCCCTAGGGAAACGACAAGTTTACATTCAGATCTTGGTGGTGAACAAGATTTTGGACATTTTTTAAGACTGTGATTATTCACCTGGTGACTCCTCTGTGGTAATTCTGGCTCCTAAAAGAGAAGGTAAAGGACCTAAAACTCCTCTAAATTCTTCATCATTTAATAAGAGACCAGTAACCAGGGAAAATCCAGATCTTGAGCCTGTTGCAGCAGTTCCAGATCATGAAAAGTTACTAAGAAAACCTAAAGTTATTTGCGGTCAGTCTTCACTCTTAAAGGGAAAATTATCTTCAGAAAGTTCTCAAGGATAATCCTCTGAAATCATCAAAACCCAATTAGATGAAGATGTGAATCCTGAAAGTGAAATTAAACCTATTATTGAGTCTGATATAGTTTCATTTCCTTCAACTATTTCAGAATTAAATCTAGAACAGTGGAAGTTACTTACTGAACTCATTAAACAGGAGTATCTAGACATCTTGCCTGTGACTGAAGCTTTGAGAGGTCACAACATAGATATTAAGAGTGAACCAAAGACACCTTTTTCATCTCTTGGATCTGTCTCATCTGAGGATTTTAGATCACATTAGTGTTCTTTTGAGAATCCTTTGTTTCTCACCCCATTAGCTGATCATAGTCCAGAAGAGAAATCCTTATCTGTTAAAAATCAAGACTCAGTGACAATACATATAAGTTTTAATACACAAGGGACACCTTCTCCTTCAGCATCACCAATCTTACTCACTCCCAAAGCTCCAAAAATAGCTAATATGGCTGCAGACAGAATGGAAGAAATAGTTGCAGCAAGGTATGCTCCCTTGGTTCTTACACAAGTCATGTATGCCTTTCCACCAAATGATTATATGAGATACTTGCCCAGATTTAATGGAGATGTATTAGTTATTGCTGAAGAACATTTGAGTTCATTTTATATTTTTGCAGATAATATCAATGTAGAGCATGTTGATGTGTGGATGAGACTATTCGTACAGAGTGTAAATGGGGAAGCAAGAAAGTGGTTCAGGAGCTTGCCTCCTAATTCAATAGATGATATCGTAGCCTTAGATGGTGCCTTTCTTAAACATTGGGCAGACAAAAATAATTTTTTATACTACATCACCGAATTCGGTGCTTTAAGGAGGAAACAAGGTGAATCAATACCTAATTTTACCAAAAGGTTCAACCAGATGTATGGTAAAATTCCAGAGGAGATAAAACCTTCAGATACATCAGCTAAAATCACTTTTACCAATGCATTCGATGCTGAATTTTCCTTGTCGCTTAGGGAAAGAAGAACCACTACCCTCAGCCTAATGTAAGATGTTGATATCGAGGTAGAATCAAACATATTAGCAGTAGAAAAATTGAAGTCTAGAAGTGATAGAGACAGGAAAAAGAAAAAGGAAGAGTTTCCTTCATCTTCTAATTCAACATTTGATTCTAAAATGGATGAAATGGCTAAGATGTTGAAACATTGACATCTGAAATGGAAAGGTTGAAGATAGAACAAAAACAACCCAGTAGACCTGCACAGGAGGGTGGTTACATAAATCCAAATAAGTTCAGGAGACCAAACAATGTACCTCAAATCTTACCAAGAGAAAGAAAAAACTAGGATGACCAAAAGGTTTTACCTCCTTTTCAGAATAATGTAGTAGATGAGGAGAAGGATGAGGATAATACAGAAGAAGACCCCGTAGTTCATTTGAATGATTATGAATAATCTCCTCTACATGTGACACAACAAGATTATGGAGATGCTTTGATTGCAAATCAGTTTGAGGAAGGGGATGAAGATGAGGTCGTCCAACAGGAACCTAAAAGGAAAAAATACAATCTCAGATATGGTTTGAATGCACCTAAAGTAGATACACATGTTTTGACAAAGAAGGCTAGTACTACAGTTAAGACAAGAGTTATCCAAGGTGTTCCGAAGATCCAAGTTGATCAACCATTGAAACAACCTGCCAAGGATAGTATTGTTGACATAAAGGAACCAGATAGAAATGTTTCTACTTTCAGTTTAGAACACGAAATCAACAAAATCAAGATTTCAGTGCCATTATTAGAACTCATGAAAACATAACCTTTCAGAAAGACCGTCCTCAAGGCTCTACAGGCTCCAGATCATGTCACCTTTTCAGATACAGTCAATCTAGAGGATGAAAACCCTGTTATAAATATTGGACCTCACATTGAAGATAGAATTGATGCCTCTCCACCTTTTTACATTTCATTAAATATCCATGACAAGATACTGTACAACTGCTTAATGGATTCTGGTGCCTCGCATAATGTAATGCCTAAGGTGGTAATGGAAGAATTAGGGTTGGACATTACTAGACTGTATCATGATCTATATTCTTTTGACTCCAAGAAAGTCAAATGCCTCGGAGTTATGAAAGATGTGGTTGTTACTCTTTCCCAATTACCTATGAAAACTGTGGTATTAGATGTTATCGTGGCTGACATACCACCAAAATTTGGAATGCTTCTTTTAAGATATTGGGCTAAGAAGGTAGGTGGTACTCTACAGATGGACCTTAGCTATGCAACCATACCTGTTTTTGGTGGGGAACAATGGATATTATACAGAGAAGTCAGATTGTGTTATTTGGTAAGTGATCACAAATCATCCTATATATATTGTAGAAGATGATCTTGGTTCTTCTATTTTTCATATGAGTGAAGAAATGGCAGAAGTATCAGTCAGAAAGACAACAACTACAGTAGGAGACAATAAAGATAATTTTGTTTGGAAAATGTATTTTGACAGAGCATGTTCTAGAGAAGGTTCTAGAGCTGGTATTGTCTTCATTTCCCCTACCAAGGAGGTTATCCCCATGTCATATAAACTTGAATTTGACACCACTAATAACATCAGTGAGTATGAAGCTTTGTTGTTAGGTTTGAAAACTGCTAGAGATATGGGTGTAGATAAGCTGCCTATTTTTGGAGACTCGGAACTTATTATTCACCAGATCAAGAATATACATCAAACCAAATAACAAAGGTTAAAACAATACAGAAATGAGGTGTGGGATTATGTGGATAATTTCTTTTCGGCATTTAATATTACTTTTGTGCACACAAATTTGAATCATCATGTCGACTCTTTGGCACTTGCAGCTAGCAACTTTAAAACTCCGATGTTTCCTAATCTGAAATTCAAAGTTGAAGTCAGAAACAAACCTTCAATACTGGATAATATAAAACATTGGCAGGTTTTTAAAGATGATGAGGAAATTCAAAGATTTTTGAAAACTATTGAAGAGTTTTCTAACATTTCAATTGATCAAGATGATGAAGATGGGGAAGCAGAAATACATGTTGCGGAAGTCCTTCAAGATACAATTGCTGGCCACAAAATCATTGAACTGAAGATGAACCATCTGCCCAAGGGTTTGGTTCCACTAGAAAGGTTGTTCGATCATAATGATGTTTCCAGGAAGGTTGTTATCCAAATAGAAGAAACAACTGTAGTAGACTGTGAGATTAGTCCGGATGCAAACCCCAGGTTGGTCAAAATATCTAGGAAATTGTCACAAAAACAAAAAGAAGCATATGTTGAATTAATGAAACATTATTCAGACATTTTTGCATGGTCTTATGAAGATCTGAAGGTGTTTGATACAAAGATTATTCAACACAAAATTCCTCTGAAACCTGGATCAAAACCTGTTAAGCAAAAGTTCAGGCAATTTAATCCGTTACTGTTACCTATAATAGAAAAGGAGTTGAAAAGGTTGTTGGAAGCAAAAATCATAGTGCGACTGAGATACTCAGAATGGGTAGCCAACCTTGTACCTGTCAGAAAAAAGAACGGAGAGATAAGGCTCTGTGTAGACCTCAGGAATCTAAACAGGTGCTCTCTGAAAGACAATTATCCATTACCAAAAATGGATTATATCTTACAAAGAGTTTTCGGCGCAAAGAGAATCTCTATGCTTGATGGATATTCAGGGTACAATCAAATATCAGTAATGGAAGAGGACAAAAATAAAATAGCTTTTACCACTCCTTGGGGCACCTTTATGTACGAAAAGATGTCTTTCGGATTGATGAATGCAGGAGCCACATTTCAAAGGGCTATGGACATTGCTTTCATTGGGGAGAAAGACAGGTTTGTGGTTATTTACCTTGATGACATCACTATTTTTTTGGCATCCGATGAAGAACATTTACAGCACTTGAAGCAGACCTTTGAGAAGTACAGGAGGTACGACATATCACTTAATCCCAAAAAATCACAGTTCGCCATGGAGGAAGGAAAGATTTTAGGACACATCGTTTCACTTGAAGGTATTAAAATAGATCCAGAAAGAGTAAAGGCTATCCAAAAAATCGACATTCCGAGAAATAAAAAGTCTATTTAGTCCTTTATTGGTAAAATTAATTTTTGAAGGAGATTTATACCTAACTTTGCAAAAATTATCAAGTACATTACTGACATGTTGAAAAAGGATGCAGAAATTAAGTGGTTACCATAAGCGAGAGAATCCTTTGAAAGGATCAAACATGCATCGTTCAGGCACCTGTTCTAATTAGCCCAGATTACTCCAAAGAATTCATGATTTTTTCATTTGCATCATAGAATACCATAGTTGTTGTTCTTCTGCAGAGAAATGAGCAAGGATACGAGCAGCCCATTTCCTTCTTTAGAAAAACCCTCAGAGACTCTGAATTGAAGTATGATTTAATAGAAAAACAGGCCTATGCCTTGGTAAAGGCTTTAAAATCCTTCAGAGTATATGTTCTTCAATCTAAAATTACAGCTTATGTCCCAAGCAATGCAGTCAAAGAAATATGGTTCAGTCTGATTGTGAAGGAAAGCGAGGGAAATGGAAAACAAAAATCTCGGAATACGATCTCACCATAAAGCCTACTCAGTTGATAAAAGGACAAGGCCTCGCCAAATTAATGACAGAATCTAATTGCAAATCAATTGGGTTGTACCATCTTTCAGACATGACACAGGATTCTTCAGTCCATATTGAAGAAACAAATTCACAGGTAAACAACAAGTATGTTTATTCAACATGGTACAAAGATATCGTATTTTTTCTGTTGAATTTTTAATCTCCCCCAGAGTTGGATAAATAAAAATTCAGATCATTAAAATTAAGAGCTGTAAAGTACTGTATTGTTGATCAGACCCTGTTCTGGAAAGACCCCAACGATTTTTTGTTGAGGTGTGTGGATGAAAAGGAAGCTAAACAAATATTTCATGATCTGCATCATGGTGTCTGCGGAGGCCATCATCATTGGAAGGCTATTGCCTTCAAGATTCTTAGAGCCGACTATTACTTGCCAGTTTTATTCTCATATATTTTTTCTCAGGTCAGGGCATGTGAACCTTGCAAGAAACTTGTTGGAAAGCATAAACTTATATCTTTGCCTCTGAAACCAATCATCGCACATGGATCATTTCAACAGTGGGGATTGGATTTCATTGGAGAGATTAATTCGTCATCCTCAGGACAACATAGATGGATTCTTATAGCCACAGATTATTTTATGAAGTGGATTGAAGCAATTCCGACTCGGAATACAACAGACAAGGTAATCATGGAATTTCTAGAAGGATATATTTTTTCCAGGTTTGGCTGTCCTAAAAAACTGGTCACTGATAATGCACTGGCTTTTAAATCAAATTCCATGATTGAATTTTGCAAAAATTGATTCATTCTACTCCCTACTACCCCCAAGGGAACGGATTGGCAAAATCTTCCAATAAAACTCTGATAAGAATTATCAAAAAATTACTGACAGAAAATAAAAAATCATGGGATTCCAAGTTAAAGTTTTCCCTTTGGGTTGATCATATCAGTAACAAGAAGTCTATTGGGACATCTCCTTTCCAGATGGTATATGGGACATAAGCAATTCTTCCAACTCAATTGGGCCTGCCAGTCTTAAAGTTTCTACAAGAAGAGCTAGAAGAACCCAATGATGTCCAAAGAAGAATTTTTCAGATGATTGAAGTTCAGTAGGCCAGAGAACAGGTTAATCAGAAATTTGTTGCTCACTAGAGAAAAATCAACGCTACACTCGATAAGGGAACTAAGAAAGATGTTTTCAATGAAGGGGATTTGGTGTTAAGATGGGATGCCGGGAGAGAGTATAAAGAAAAACATGGAAAATTCAATAACCTATGGTATGGTCCTTTCAGGATAGCCAAGGTATGAACAATAACACTTTTCTCCTGCATAATTTAGACAACACTGAAATTTTTGGGGACCCAGTGAATGGGAGTTTCTTGAAGCACTATTTTCTCTAAGGGCTTATCAGGTTTCAGTTAGTACAGTAGGTTTTCCTTTCAATAAATACTCCATATATCTAATGGACTTGTTTTTATAGTTATGTTGAGAATAAAAGACTAACAGATGCAGGGGGATCAGTGAATCAGAAATAAAGGAAAGGCATTAGTCTGCAGTTCTTGGATTTTATTATCAAAACTCCATCCCCAAAAGGAGCCAGTGTTAGTCTCTAATTTTGTCTTGGTTTAGTGAGAAACCCTTATCCTAAACCCTCCTTACCTAAACTTCATTTTCTGTTTCCATTTGATTTTGATCTTTATTTTTAAAGTCTTATGGTTTGCATTTCAATTTTTGAATAGTTTATTTAAGTTTGAATTTGAAAGACATGGTTTTAAATGAGGTGTCACCTTATATGCATGTTTGAACTTCATAAATTCAAATTTTGCTAGGTCATTAATAGCGCTATGGGAATAAGGCTATTCCCGTAGCGCCAAAATAATCATGCCTTGATACACGCATGTCATCCAGATTTCGTTATGATGACACGAATCGTGGTTTGGGAGTTTACATGCGTCCACAATAGCTTGGAATCATTTACTGATTCAAACCATTTCATAATCCGATTGCTTTGTACCCGGGCATGACTCATTTTAAATCACCCAATTCTCAATGATAATTATATTATACCTCTCTGATTTTGCTGAATTTAGGTGTAGGTATTCACTCAAAGGAACGTTATACACTAACAGATTGCATGTGGCAAATTCAGAACCTGAGGGCACTAGTTACATAATTGTGTTTTGATGGTGCCAAAGAGGAGCAGACAGGTAGTCAGGATAGAACCCGAGGGTGTTGAACTTCTTGAAGCTTATCCTCAGATGGCTCAAAGGTTCAGAGATGCCGGGTGGTTTGAATTCCTTACCACTTTTCAAGGTTATGATGAGTAAGTCTCCATGGAGTTCTCTCTAAACTTTGATGGTCACGAGGTGGAGATCGGTAAGATGTTGATGCTAGTGACAGAGTAGACAATTACAAAAGCTTGTAGGTTGGTGGTTGGAGGAGAAATATGGTGGAAGAAAGAGCATGTGGTTACAGAGTTTGTAAACCAATTCCTGCTTCCAGATAAGCAAAATCCGAATTGGAAAAGGGGAGTACCTCGCAACTGTATTCAACCCGAATGGCACACTGCTCTGATCATGATCTACAGGTATATCACCTGCGAAGGTAGATTTTCACTGGTCTATATCTACCACATTAGGATATTAATGCATTTAAATGGTGATTACCCTTTAAATCTCCCTTATTTTCTACTCAAAAGCTTGACAAAGATGTCAAAGAGAGTGCAGTCACTTTCCACCAATGCTAAGAGAAGTATGTTTCATCAAGTCCTAATTAAGACTTTAGTTATGTCTTCCTTGAGATAATTACAGAAGCCCTGGAGCTGGCTCAAGCAATATTTAAKCCCTAACACACAGTCCAATAAAACTCTGATAAGAATTATCAAAAAATTACTGACAGAAAATAAAAAATATGGGATTCCAAGTTAAAGTTTTCCCTTTGGGTTGATCATATCAGTAACAAGAAGTCTATTGGGACATCTCCTTTCCAGATGGTATATGGGACAGAAGCAATTCTTCCAACTCAATTGGGCCTGCCAGTCTTAAAGTTTCTACAAGAAGAGCTAGAAGAACCCAATGATGTCCAAAGAAGAATTTTTCAGATGATTGAAATTCAGCAGGTCAGAGAACATGTTAATCAGAAATTTGCTGCTCACCAGAGCAAAATCAAGGCTACATTCGATAAGGGAACTAAGAAATATGTTTTCAATGAAGGGGATTTGGTGTTAAGATGGGATGCCAGGAGAGAGTATAAAGAAAAACATGGAAATTTCAATAACCTATGGTATGGTCCTTTCAGGATAGCCAAGGTATGAACAATAACACTTTTCTCCTGCATAATTTAGACAACACTGAAATTTTTGGGGACCCAGTGAATGGGAGTTTCTTGAAGCACTATTTTCTCTAAGGGCTTATCAAGTTTCAGTTAGTACAGTAAGTTTTCCTTTCAATAAAGACTCCATATATCTAATGGACTTGTTTTTATAGTTATGTTGAGAATAAAAGACTAACAGATGCAGGGGGATCAGTGAATCAGAAATAAAGGAAAGGCATTAGTCTGCAGTTCTTGGATTTTATTATCAAAACTCCATCCCCA
>JASDQU010100740.1:126382-155914 GCA_032191745.1 Picea mariana | reverse complement strand
ATTTCGTTATGATGACACGAATCGTGGTTTGGGAGTTTACATGCGTCCACAATAGCTTGGAATCATTTACTGATTCAAACCATTTCATAATTCGATTGCTTTGTACCCGGGCATGACTCATTTTAAATCACCCAATTCTCAATGATAATTATATTATACCTCTCTGATTTTGCTGAATTTAGGTGCAGGTATTCACTCAAAGGAACGTTATACACTAACATATTGCATGTGGCAAATTCAGAACCCGAGGGCACTAGTTACATAATTGTGTTTTGATGGTGCCAAAGAGGAGCAGACAGGTAGTCAGGATAGAACCCGAGGGTGTTGAACTTCTTGAAGCTTATCCTCAGATGGCTCAAAGGTTCAAAGATGTCGGGTGGTTTGAATTCCTTACCACTTTTCAAGGTTACAATGAGTAAGTCTCCATGGAGTTCTCTCTGAACTTTGATGGTCACGAGGTGGAGATCGGTAAGATGTTGATGCTAGTGATAGAGTAGACAATTGGAAAATATTGCAGGTTGGTGGTTGGAGGAGAAAGATGGTGGAAGAAAGAACATGTGGTTACAGAGTTTGTAAACCAATTCCTGCTTCCAGATAAGCAAAATCCGAATTGGAAAAAGGGAGTACCTCGCAGCTGTATTCGACCCGAATAGCACACTGCTCTGATCATGATCTACAGGTATATCACCTGCGAAGGTAGATTTTCACTGGTCTATATCTACCACATTAGGATATTAATGCATTTAAATGGTGATTACCCTTTAAATCTCCCTTATTTTCTACTCAAAAGCTTGACAAAGATGTCAAAGAGAGTGCAGTCACTTTCCACCAATGCTAAGAGAAGTATGTTTCATCAAGTCCTAATTAAGAATTTAGTTATGTCTTCCTTGAGATAATTACAGAAGCCCTGGAGCTGGCTCAAGCAATCTTTAAGCCCTAACACACAGTCCAATAAACAGAAGAAAGGCAAAGGGAGAAAGACTGTTACATAGAAACAAAATATTTCAATTAATGAAACCCATGTTAAAGAGGAGATGCTTGATATCAGGGTGACGAGGAATAGCAGAAGTAAAAGACCTAAGTTGGATCTAGAAATCGAAACGTTTTCTGAAGAAGATGTTAAAGGGAAAAATGATTCAGATAAAGATTTTAATACTCAAACTACAGTCAAGCATGAATTACCATCAACCAGTAAAAGGGGTGCTGCAGTCAAAGGGAAAAGGGTTAAAGGTGTGTCTGTATCACAAAAACCTAGAAGGAATTCTACTAGGGTTACCAACAAGTACAGACTGAAGTCAAAGGCCATGTTTAATCCATCAATCAAAGAAGAAAACATCATAGTTATAGAAGACGACTCTAAAAATGTTGAAGCAGGTATCAGGAAAAGGGCAAAAAGAACTTCATTGCTTAAGAAACTAGTCAGCAAAGATAAAAAAATGATTTCATCATCTACAGGACCTATAACGAGAGCTTCAACCAGATTAGCAAAATCTAAAGAGATGGCTAAAGGTATCAGTGAAACCCCTGAGAATAAACATGATTACCTTGTAGACTCAGATCGCATATCAGATGTGCCTGAAGCTATAGATTCAATAAGTTCTGATGAATAACATAGTGCAGGATTAGTCTCTAAGTACCAAGTTAAAGAAAAAGAACCCAAAGTTTCCTTAAACCTGAATGAGCCTGCACCTTTTGAAGAATGCTCAGGATTCAGGGTTAAAATCAGAACTGATAAAGAAAGGATCAAGGAGTTTCAGAAAACAATGAGACAGTTAAAGAAAGAAATGGCACAATTAGAACAATGGAATGCTCGCCAGCAAGAAAGGATTCAAGGTTTTAAAAAGAAGAAGAAAGAGAAAAGGGCATTTCTCATAGAACTCAAAGAGATAAACTTCAGGCTCTATTGGCACAATGTTGTGCTTACCACAAAGCTCAAATAGAAAAATGCTAAAGCTACTGCTGTGATTATATCCTAAAGGTTACATGAAGATTTGTTACAATCATTATTTTAATGTTTTCCAGGAAATATGGCAATGTCTACTCGTTTTTGGTCAGTGAGATGCTAAGACCTTGAACTGTTTGACTAAATCAAACTAATTCATGTTTTGTAGAATCAAATGTAAATGCTGGCAAGATCATACAATATCAAGTTGTTGAGCTATGATCTATTTTGGGATTGTAGAAGATCTTTTTGAGTGAACTACCTTAGTGGATAGATACTATTCGAATCTAGTCATTAAAGCTATACTAGATGATAGGATCTGTAAGTTTTATGGATAGTTTAAATAGACAGAGAAAAGACTATGTGCAGGTCGAAAAATTGGAGATCCAGGGGACCTTTTTGTGAAACTTATTGTAAAGGCATTTATGTTCAATTTGACACTTAATAGAAAAGGAATATGGATGGTTAGACCCTCTTTTCTACCCTGTTATTTCTTTCTTCATGCTTGAATTCATTATTCAGATTGCAATGCTTTTTTATTCTTGATTGTTAACTTATACAGTGAAAATTTTACTGTGGAAATTATTTTTCAAGTTTTTTATATCAAGCTGATAGTCTTGTTTCTTTATGAAATTATGAGACAATAATTCTTGTGAAGTTGACAAATTGAAGGCTTCATCTTCCTTTTTATTAATTGGTTTAATCCATCTATGTGTCCACCTTTTATTCAGTCAATGGGATATACTATGTTCTGATCTTGATTTTCATGTTATGTTGTAACCTTGAACCAGTTTTCAACCACCTTACTCAAAAAACCAAATCATAAAACCTTATAAATACTTTGCAATAAACTAATGATGCCCTAGCTTTCCCTCTCACAGTCAAGTGCAACTTTAGGGTCTAACACAACATTTCATCAAGGAACAACTAGAGGGAACAAAACACGTATCTAAATTTCCCTTTCAGCTACAACACACCTTACCAAGTAGACTCAAGAATGATTTTTACATTACATAGTATTATCGTGAAGGGATACAAAAATCATCAAGATATAATGACACACATGACCAAAGACTTATTCCATTTCACTAGCTTTTGGGTGGTCGATTCTACTCTAAGAATTTAACAAACACCTTCTCTTGCTAGTGCAAACTTCTACATGGTCTCTCCCATTGTTTAGCTCTCCAAAATAGATCACACATAGGTCGTGGACTTGGATCTCTTATTATAGTCTACCATCATTGCTGGAAGGTGGTTTGGATCTCTACTACATGGATCATTGGGATTGTGCACCTCAACACACTTGTTGATTACCACCAATAATCAGGGCCTCTTTCTAGTGGTCATGGTTTGCCATGGGTCATTTTCCATGACCCTCCAACACTTTGATCCTATGGAAAATATACTTTCCTTGCCCACCTGTATGTCATTTCTCACACAACAAACTTATGCCTGCTACAATGAACTTGAATCTTGGCCTTTGTTAACGGCCTTGTAAAACCTCTATCGCAGATGACGAAGAGTGTATTTCCAAGTTAGGCGTAGAGCGTCGCCATAGATATACGAGATGATTGGATGCACTCGACCAAGTGAGAGGATGGAGTGGTGGCCATCCTAGTGACTTTATGGGACGAGTAGGGGTGCCTTGTACGCACGATCTAGATGTGTGGACCCAAGGGTACTTGTCTCTATGACTAGTAGATGAAAAAAGTGCAGGCAATTGGATGACTTGGGTGCAAGAAAATGTCGAATTTCCAAACAGATGCTAATGGAATGCATGACCTAGGTAATGGGGCAAAGATTCATTCTTGACACGACTCAAGTGGACCAACATGCATTATAAAATAGTTGACCTGAGTCACTTCCCGTGACACAATTTGCTAAGTAAATGGACAAGGTACATATACGTATGAGGAGACTTGGATGAACTAAGGAATCAAAGGAGGATCATCATCAATGAGGCAATTGATCACCAAGAATGGGCAAGGCAAGGAGTTCTGTGGTTGTGTCAAGATGGGGTGCAATGGGGGGACTTGTATTGTCTTAGTGAGGCAAGGAATGGAATAAGGTTGTGGAGGCAAACCTATGGAAGTTCTTGGGTTTATTTGTACAAGGTCATGTGGTAGTTCTAGGCATGAGGCTGATTTTCCTTGGTTACTTTGTATTGTTGTAATTGGGTTGCAGGTAGGGTTGTTTCCTCCCCATAGCATTACTTTGTATTATATCATATGTAGCATTATTCTATATGGAATAAAAGGGTTTTAAGCACTAGCTTGGTGTCACCCAACCTCATATGTTGTGTGTAACTTGTGTGGATGTTCTATGTGTTGAATGTTCATGTTCTTTGCATACTTGTAATTTGGCCAAGTGTAGAATTGGTTAAGTATAAGTATTGATGTGGAACGTATTGAGGCCACGGGTGGACGTGTGCCTAGTATACTTGTTGGATAACTTTGTTGAGGATGATTTGGCGCATCTAACTTGTTGTATCTCAAGGTGAAGTTATGGGTATACCTTGAGTGGAGAGGCGTTGTTTGGTTGTTTTCATCTACTAAGACAACTAGGTACCCAACTACGATACTCCCTAGTAGGAAAATAGTCTGGATATGGGATGTATCCAACTTAATCTTACATTCTTTGCACCTTCCAATCTAGGACTTATGGTGCAACATTCTTCAAACAACCTTTCATCAAGGAACAACTAGAAGGAACAAAACACGTAGCTAAATTTCCCTTCCAGCTACAACACACCTTACCAAGTAGACTCGAGAATGATTTTTACATTACATAGAATTGCCATGAAGGGCTACATAAATCAGTAAGAGATAATGATACACATGACCAAAGACTTATTCTATGTCACTAGCTTTTGGGTGGTTGATTTTTCTCAAAGAATTTTAACGAACACCTTCTCTTGTTGGTGCGAACTTTCACGTGGTCTCTCCCATTGTTTAGATCTTCAGACCATTTCACACATAGATCATTACCTTGGATCTCTTGTTGTAGTCTGCCATCATCATTGAAAGGTAGTTTGGCTCTCTACTACATGGATCATTGAGATTGTCCACCTCAACACACCTGTTGACTACCACCAACAATCAAGTCCTCTTTCTATTTTTCATGGTTTCCCATGGCTGATTTTCCATGAACCTCTTACACTTTGATCCTGTGGTAAAGATCCTTTCCTTGTTCACCTCTATGTTGTTTCTCACACAACAAACTTAGGCATGTTACTACAATCGTGACTCTAGGCCTTTGGTAGTGGCATTGTAAGACCTCCATCGTGGATGGAAAAGAGCACGCTGCCAAGCTTGGTGTGGAGCATCATAGTAGATAGATGAGATGATTGGATGCACTTGACCAAGTCAAAGGATGCAGCGGTGACCATCCTAGAAAATGTATATGGGACGAGTAGGGGCACCTTGGACACACGATCCAGATGTGTGGACCCAAGGGTACTTATCTCCATGACTTGAAAATGACAGAAGCATGAACAATTGAATGACTTGGGTGCAAGACAAGGTTGAATTTCCAAACAAATGCTAAGGGCACGAACGACCTAGGAAATGGGGCAAAGAGATGGGTTTGGCACGATGTGCACTAGTATACTTGTTTTATAACTTAGTTGAGGAGGACTTGGTGTATCTAACTTGTTGTAATTCAAGGTGAATTTATGGGCAGGCCTTGAGTGAAGATACATAGTTTGGTTTTAGTAGGCACGATGTGGTCAAACCATCGTTGTCGAGGCAAGGCAGTGTTGGAGTGACTTGGGCCCACTAATTCATTGTGAAAAATTATGGTCGGATTGTAGTTCCATGAGATTCTTCATGTGAGGTGACAGCTCCAAATTATAGGTGACATTACCAATCTTCTCAAGGAATTTGAATGGACCCTCAAACCTCTACACCAAGGAACCAACCATGCTAGTAGGTGGCTTGAAATATTCTATGCCCAACTTTATTAAGTCCAAGTTGCCCACAGGATGTCCTTTGTTGCAAAAATCAGAGACATGAATATTTTTTCCATTGGAAGGATAAACTCAACAAGGAGAATAGTTGGGAGAGGCATGAGGCACTTTGGTTGTATGAAGACAAGGTTCGGGAGTTTGAGAAGCAACATCTTGGATCTTGTGTTTGTTGGGAGTTTCCAGGATGGTAACAAGCTTATTAGTGGGGGAGGATGTAAGACCTCCATCATGGATGCTAGAGCGTGCATTTCTAAGTCGGGTGTAGAGCATCGCCATAGACTGATGGGACAATTGGACGTGCTCAACCAAGTGAAATGATGGAGTGGTGACCATCCTAGGGACTTTATATGGGATGAGTAGGGTCACCTTGGATGCACATTCTGGACATGCAGACCCAAGGAGACTTGTCTTTGTGACTTGTGAATGATGGAAGCATGGACATTTGGATGACTTGGGCATGAGATAAGGCCAACTTTCCAAATGGATGCTTGGGGCACACATGACCTAGGAAACAAGGAAAATAGATGGGCTTGGTACGACTCAAGTGGACTAATACATGCAACGAACAAGTCTATCTGAGTCACTTCATGCGATGCACTTTGCTAAGTGAACAAAAAATGCACGTACAAGTACGAGGAGACTTGGACGAGCTAAGGAATCCAAGGAGGATCATCACCAATTAGGAAATTGATCACCAAGAAGGGGCAAGGCAAGGAGTTATGTGGTTGTGTCAAGAATGGGTACGATGGGATGACTTGTATTGTGTTGGTGAGGCGGATAATAGAACAGGGTTGTGGAGGTAGACTATAATGTCCCTAGCCTTACTGCTGGTATAATTTATGTGTTTTCTCGGTATTGGAATTTTGACAAACAGTTTGCCAACATCCTATTGATTCTCTTCCTATTGTTGATATATCATTTATGATCACTATTGTATTAAAGTTTTACCCATTGTTGTTATGTCGAGTAGTTTCTTAGCTTGTAACTTCCATCAAACACTTTAATGACACACTACAAACTCATTGTAATAGCCCTTTTCTACTTGTTATTCTGTTTCTGAGTGTGTTAATGGTTCAAGATTTATGTCAAACACTTTGACAGTAGGCCCTAATACCACTATTAAAACCCTCGTATTTATATTGTGTGTTTTTGTACTTGATGAGTTTTCTTGAGATATTTATAGTGTATAAGTGAGCGTTTGGAACCAAGTATAGTTTTCACCTTTCATGCAATTTATAACAACAAAACAACAATGGAAATAACTCATCAAAAAACACCAATAACAACAAAGTAACACAACCAAACTGATCTAAGTTTATTTATCTTCTAACCTGTTACAAAGTTGGGTAATGGTAGAGGCTTAGATCGACCTCTTCTCCAAGTAAACATCCCACACAATACAGTTTGGTCCATAGTAATATTTTGGCCCTCTTATGTAAGTAAAAGCATCCCCAACATATAGAAAACTCGGCAAACAATCAATAAATCGACCTCTAAAATATAACACTTTTCCCATCAACGGGAAAATCGACCAACAAATAATGAATTTGGCCCTAACAATGTAGCTTGGCAACACCAACAACAAATCGACTCTTTTGACAAGAAGACTCGACCTAGAAGTAAGGGAAATCGACCCAGAAGTTAAGGAACTCAATCCATCCACTAGATCTCAGCCTCTTGACCAAGGAACTCGACCTCTCCACAAATAAAATTGGTCCTACAAATGAAGAACTCTCCTAGCCACTAAATAAATTGACCAACAAGGAAAACATGACCTTCTCGAGTGATTTTTTGCCCATACTCTAGCAAATCGATCCTCTCAGTGCCAACTCGACCTGCACAAGGATATATGACTTCCAAAAACCCCAAAACTATTGCAAAATGATGGATCTCTTCCTCACAATAGAAACAAGTGGAAGATTTGGATGATCTCCCCTCCTAATTGCTAGGGTGGAATCATTCACCACCGAAACATGATCAACTAGGGTGGATCTTCCACAATTGAAACTAATCCACACAAGGGTTTACTCCAAACCCCAAAGGCTCAAAGAGGTCTCTAAATCAATATAAAAAATAATCATCAACATAATGAGAGAAAGAGCTCTCGTCTTTCTTTTATCTCCCCTTTAACCTTTTTGCTGACCTTTTTACCTTTTTACCCTCAAGTGACTTTTTAATTTATCTTTAGTAAAATAAATTTATTAATTTATTAACCATTTTACTCCAAAAAGTGATTTATTTGACTTTAAAACATTTTCGGGCTCTGGAAGTCACATTTCATCCTCTCCAATATTTAAAGCTCTGCATTCCCATTCCAACGAGCTATTACACTAAGGTACCCCTCTTAGATAATTTATTAAAATGACAACCTTAGTGAAATCCTTTAAATTATGCTCAATAATACTCTCAAATTACGAGAATGGTCGAAATGCAATAAAATTGAAATGTGACTGCACATGAATGATCTCGATGATGAAAGATGACAAGCGAGCATCTGAAAGCATCATTTAACTCCTCCAAACTTCCCAAGCTCACTGTTAACCTCAAACTACCCCTCTGGTCAGGATGACATAAACCCATAAGGTCATCTACAACTACAGAGAAAGGGAATCCAAAAATGGGGACATTACACAGATTTGCAGAAGTTCTTGGGTTTGTTTGTACAAGGTCATGTGGAAATTTTGGGCATGAGGCTGATTTGCCTTGGTTACTTAGTATCGTTGTAATTGTGTTATAAGCAGGGCCACACCCTCCTCATTGCATTTCTTTGTATTGTATCATATGCAACATTCTTATATATGGAATAAAAGGGTGTTAAGCACTAGCTTGACGTCGTCCAACCTCATATGTTGTGTGTAACTTGTGTGGATGTTCTATGTGTTGAACGTTCATGTTCTTTGCATACTTGTAATTTGGCTAAGTGTAGAATTGGTTAAGTATAAGTAGTGTTATCGAACGTATTGAGGCCAGGGTTGGTGTAATGTTCCCCTCTCCTTGACAACAACAAAGATGGACTAAGTAGTCTAGTCACCCCTCTAGACTATAGTCCCATGGGTAAAAAGGGGTTGAGACAATAAAAAGTCACTTAAGGAATTAAAGTGATTTTATTAAAAGTGACTTTCAAGAAGAAAAGAAAAGGTGAAGGTAACTTAAGTAAAAAATCAAATTACAACCTTAGTAAAAAGAAAAAAGGCAACTCAACTTAGAATTAGATTGGGAGGTATAAAAGAGAGAGGAGGCACCTCACTCCTCATTCTTGTCTATTTTCTCATTGTGAACATTTAAGCTCTACAACTTATGTTTTGAGGGTTTTAAGTCAAGAAACCCTAGAGGCCAGCAAGGAGGTGAAGTATCCCTCTGGTTTTGGTCCAAGCTTGGCCAAGGAGGTGCAAGATCTCTCCCTCACCATTATATTCAGTCACATGTACTCAACATTCATTATTTGGAGGATAGGACGCAGATTTGAGTGTTTTCCAGCAATGGGGTGCACCATCAAGAGAAGAGTAGTTTGATTTTCTCCATTGGATCTATCCTCTTACCTTATTCTAGGCTCATTTCTAGTGCCATAGAACCCTTTTGCAGCCATTACATGAGGGTTTTCCTTGCTAGATGATTTATTAAGGCTTGGGTCAAATTTTTGTAGGAGGGGTGCATCTTCACTGAGGAGACTTGAAGATTTGAAGGAATACTTAAGGGTTTGGTCCCCAACTTGCTACAATTCTTCTATTCATCCCCTGGTCTAGTATTTGGTGGCCATCTTCTAGAGGGCCGAATTATTGATCTTCTTCAGCCAGCCAGGGTCGTACCAGCTCTAGATCTACTCTTACAGAGGCATATCAACATAGATCTGAGGGTTTCAGCCATTAGGGGAAATAAATTAATCTTGTACTGAACTTATATTCAAGAGAGGAAGGCTTGGAGGCTAAATATCTCTTTATATTTCATCAAATCTACAGATCCATGTATGAAGACCACTTATATTACTAAATAAAGGTCAGATCTGAAGCTTGCTATTTTTTTGTGTATTTCCTATATTATCTTGTGTCCAATGATTGTTATGATATCATGAATGCTATAAACTCATCAAAACACTTCAACACTTCTTTCTGTAATAAAAACTTGCAAGACAAACATCAAACAACAAGCAACAAACCCTAGTTTCTGGCTGAGATTGGTTGGGAACATTACAGTGGTATCAAAGTGAATTTCCTTCGCAAGCCTGTGCAAAATATAGATGACCAGGAGAAGAGGTCTTGGGGGACAACCAGTAACAGGTATTTTGGAAGGCGAAGAGACGAAATTCAGTATGGGAGAGACTCATGAAACAAAAAATGTTACATCTGAAGAGGCTGAGATTTTGGCTGAAAAGGTAGCTCGGACAATGTGGAATGCACTACAAAATAGTCAGGAATCCATGCAGCACAACCTTGAGGAAATGAAAAACCACCTATCTTTGGGGTAGGAAGAACTTAAACTATCCTTTGCTAGTTTGCAAAGAGGGAAAGACAAAATGATAGCTTTACTGGAGGAACATAGTAAACATCAAGGTATTCTCTCTCAATATTTGATGGATCAAAGACATGGTAAATACCCACCCTTGTTTGGTAGAAGTCATGATGTTGGTGGATCTCGTGGGGACAATGGAAACCATGAGGAGTCCATACATATAGGTCATGTGGGGGAGCATGGGCCAAATTATGGAGTACCAATTCCATCTCACACAACTAACAAGACCACCCCTAGTTCATACATGCCTACCTTCCTAGATACACAGTAGGAGGGAAACTAATGCCTTGGATTCAAAAAGTTTGGGTGATGAGTGGGAAACTACAGAAAGGAAATACAATGCCATGAGTGCAGGATTTAGGAGACAAGTTTCTATGGTGGAGTACTTCCACTTGAATATGAAAAGGATATCCAAGGAGCGCTACAGAGGTGTTAGTGAGATTGGACGAAGGGCTGGAAGAATGGAGTTACCCACCTTTGATGGATCAGATCACATCCATATTATAACATGGGTGCAAAAGATGGATGCTTACCTCCAATTGAATCCTATGGAGGAAAGATAAGCTATCAAGTTTGCAAATTTATATCTAATGGGGAAAACATATGAATGGTGGTTCCATGGAATAACCACCTTGGGCCATGGACGCATCACCTCTTATGAAGAATTCACGCAAAGGCTCATTGACAAGTTTGACAAAGGAGACACAGATAGTCATTTCGGGGAGCTTACACAACTTAAGCAAATAGGTTCAGTTGAGTTCTTTATTGAGTAGTTTCAAAGAGTATCAGTCATGGTTCTGAATATGGAAGAATCTAGATTACTTATGTTTTTTATAGGTAGATTGACTGAACCATTAAGAGGATGGGTTAAGGATTTTAATCATGTGACCTTGCAAGATGCTATTGAGTGCACCAGAGATCTAGTTGGGGCAACAAATGAAAACAGATTCACAACCAAACATCCTATCATTCGTAGGGGCTGTGACATTAGGCCAATGGACAAAGGCAAGGGGAAATTGGATGAAGGCACAAGAAGGGATTTATGAAGGAAAAAACTTTGGTTCACTTGCAAAAAACCTTGGCAGCCAGGTCATAGGTGTTTGGGCAAGGGGAAAATTCACTACACAGAAGTGATATTTGATAGTAAAGAGGAGACAGATGAGGAAGGGGAGGAAGCTATCCATACTATGTAGATCAGCCACAAGGAGGAAGATGAATCCTTTCATGCGCAAGGTAGTGGGGCATCCTTACCCCCTGATGTAGGACTCAAAATGGTCACCATTGCCTCTATGAGTGGGGTGCCTAAATTTAACACCTTTCAGATAAAGGGAGTTGTACATGGACAAAGGGAAACAATGTTGATAGATGGTGGGGCTTCTCATAACTTCATTGACATGGAAATGGTAGAGAGGAGGCATATCCCTACAGTTGATTTTGAGGGATTCTTGGTTAAAGTGGTAGGAGGGTGCACTATTGCATGTGATAGGTACATTCCACAAATGAGTTTGGAATTGGGAAGGTGCACTTTGATACAAGATTTTTATGTGGTGGACATTCCAGACACGAATGTCATTTTAGGTGTGCAATGGCTTAGCACCTTGGGGCCAATCACCACTAATTACAAAACCATGGAAATGTCCTTCAACACAAAAGAAGGAAAAAGAGTCACACTTAAAGGGATGACAGGGGATTCTCCTAGAGTGGTGACAACCAAGAAAATGCATGCCATATTTAGGCGATAAGAGATAGTCTTTGCAGTTGAATGCTTCATGATGGAAAAAAATGATGGAACAAACAAACAATATCCTCCATACATACAAATGATCCTCCACAAGCATAAATGGGTCTTTGAGCCTATTCCTCTAGGGCAACCACCAGACAGGGGGTTTGAACATATTATAGAATTGGAAGAAGGGGCCAAACTGGTCATCACTACCCCTTGTTTACATACTAAGAAGCACAAGGATGGAACCATCAAAGAATTAAGTGTCATTAAAGAATTACTAGCCATGGGGAATATCAGACCAAGTTCAATCCCATTCACATCATCAATTGTGTTGGTCAAAAAGAAGGATGGAACCATGCGCATGTGCATAGATTGCAGAGCATTGAATAAGAGAACCATAAAGAACAGATACCCCATTCCCAGAATAGATGAACTATTGGATGAACTACATGGGGAAATAAACTTCACCAAAATTTATTTTCGCTATGGATACCATCAAATAAGGACGAGGGAGCAAGACATACACAAGACAACCTTCAGATGTCATTTTGAACACTATGTGTTCTTTGTTATTCCTTTTGGCCTTACCAATGTGCCAACCACCTTTCAATCATGCATGAATCATGTGTTTAACAAGCAACTAAGGAAATATATGATTGTCTGTTTTGATGATTCACTGGTTTATAACAAAACTTGGGAAGAGCATCTCAAACATGTGGACCACATTTTGAGCATTATGGAGGAGCAGTCTCTATATGCCAAAGAATCAAAATGTGATATTGGAATGACAAAGGTCCTCTACTTGGGACACATTATTGGAACAAAAGGGGTACATGTACATCAAGAGAAGATTCAAGCTATCATTTATTGGCCCACACCCAAAACACTTACATAACTTAAAATTTTTCTTGGCATCTGCAGTTACTACAAAAAATTTGTCAAAGGGTTCTCTCAACTCTGCACACCCCTAACTAATCTGATCAGAAAGGGAGCCTTTGACTAGAATGATGAAGCCCAATCAACATTTGAGAAAATGAAGAAGGTGATGGGTACTTTTCCTATGTTATCTTTACCTGATTTCTCTCAACCTTTCTTTTTAGAGTGTGATAAATCTGGGGAAGGTGTTGGAGCAATGCTCATGCAAAATAGGCATCCTATTTCCTATGAGAGTCGAAAATAGAGGGGTCTTGAACTGTTATACACCATTTATGACAAAGAAATGTTAGCCATAACGCATTCTTTCGCCAAATTCAGACAATATCTAGTGGGAGTGAAATTTGTGGTCAGGACCGACCATAATAGTCTCAAATAATTCTTTGCACAGAAGGATCTTAATGAAAGGAAACAAAAGTGGGTAAGCAAAATCCAAGCAAACAAATTTGACATTGAGTATGTCAAAGGGAAAAATAATGTGGTGGCAAATGCCTTATCCAGAAGGCCTTCAACATACTCTATGTCTGAAATATTTGTTGATTGGAAGTCTCTCTTATTGATAGAATACTAAAAGAGCAAATTTGTGTGTGAATTGATGGATGGACACATATAGGCTGACAGGTACAGGAATATGGATGATGTTATTTATTACAAGGGAAGGATTTTTTTGGTTCCAGGATCCTCATTCAAAAGGAAAGTACTTCAAGCATTCCACGATTCTTCATTAGCAGGTCATCAAGGATTCCTTAAAACATATACACAAATCATGGAAAGGTTTGCTTGGAAGGTCTTGAAGGGAGAGATTATGCTCTATATCAAGGAACATACCCTTTGTCAATAGAACAAGGATGAACACACACATCCTGCGGGTCTATTACAACCCCTCCCTATTCCTGAGCACAAATGGGAGAGTGTATCTATGGATTTTATCACAGGTCTTCCCAAAACTCAAGGGAAGGATTGCATCTTTGTGGTGGTTGACCATTTGACCAAATTTGTGCACTTCTTTACTATATCCATGGACTTCAGTTCATCTCAGGTGGCAGACCTATTTTTCAAAGAGGTCTTCAGGTTACATGGGCTACCCAAGAATATAGTGAGTGACAGGGACAACAGGTTCATGAGTATCTTTTGGCAGGAGTTGTTTCATCTAGTAGGCACTACTCTAAATCCCATCACTAGATACCATCCACAGACAGATGGAAAAATTGAGATTGTGAACAAGTGAGTGGAGGGGTATCTCCGCAATTATGTATCGGGGAAGAAAAAATCATGGATAAAATGGATTTATTTAGGAGAATATTGGTACAACACTACTCATCATATGTGTATTGGCATGTCTCCTTTTAAAGCTTTATATAGTTATGAACCCCTCACCTTCATTGAGATTTTAATTGGAGACAACACAGCTCCTTTAGCTAAACAATGGATACAAGAGAGCTAAGACATTCTCAAGGAACTCAAAGATCATCTGCACAAGGAACATAATCATCAAAAATTATATGTTGATAAACACAGGGTGGAACACACATTTGAGGTTGGGGACTTGGTGTACTTGAGACTATAACCGTACATACAATCATCCCTTAAGATTAAAGGTGCATAAAATCTAAAACCAAGGTTATATGGTCCATATAGAGTGAAAAGGAAAGTCTTGTTAGTGGCACATGAGTTAGAACTACCCCAACGAAGCAAAATTCACAATGTCTTCCATGTATCTTGCTTGAAAAAGAGCCTCGGGACAACATGTCGTAGCTAATGATGAACTACCACCTATTGCTGAGGAGGGGCACTTGATCTTGATACCAAAAGAGATTTTGGAAGTAAGGGAGAAATAACTGAGAAACATGAGCATCAAGGAATATTTGGGTAAATGGAAAAATCTACCTATAGAAGATGCCTCTTGGGAGAATGAATAGGTGATACAACAAGCATGTTCATGATTGCTTGTGAGAAAGCAATTTCCAGTAGGGGAGACTGTAATGTTCCCCTCTCCTTGACAACAACAAAGATGGACTAAGTAGTCTAGTCTCCCCTCTAGACTATAGTCCCATGGGTAAAAAGGGGTTGAGACTATAAAAAGTCACTTAAGGAATTAAAGTGATTTTATTAAAAGTGACTTTCAAGAAGAAAATAAAAGATGAAGGTAAATTAAGTGAAAAATCAAATCACAACCTTAGTAAAAATAAAAAATGCAACTCAACTGAGAATTAGATTGGGAGGTATAAAAGAGAGAGGAGGCGCCTCACTCCTCATTCTTGTCTATTTTCTCATTGTGAAAAATTGAGCTCTACAACTTATGTTTTGAGGGTTTTGAGTCAAGAAACCCTAGAGGCCAACAAGGAAGTGAAAGATCCCTCCATTCCTGGTCCAAGCTTGGCCAAGGAGGTGCAAGATCCCTCCCTTGTCATTCTATTCAATCACAGGTACTCAACATTCATTATTTGGAGTCCAGGACACAGATTTGAGGGTTTTCCAACAGTGGGGCACACCATCAAGAGAAGAGTAGTTTGATTTGCTCCAAGGAAGATGGATCTTTCCTCTTACCTTATTCCAGGCTCATTGCTAGTGTCATAGTGCCCTTTTGCAGCCATTACAGGAGGGTTTTCCTTGCTAGATGATTTATTAAGACTTGGGCCAAATTTTTGTAGGAGGGGTGCATCTTCACTGAGAAGACTTGGAGATCTGAGGGAATACTAAAGGGTTTGGTCCCCAACTTGCTACAGTTCTTCTATTCATCCCCTAATCTACATTTTGGCAGTGATTTCTTAGTATTTGGTGGCCATCTTCTAGAGGGTCGAATTATTGAGCTTCTTCAGCCATCCAAGGTTGTACCAACTCTAGGTCCAGTATTATAGAGGCATATCCACATAGATATGAGGGTTTCAACCATTAAGGGAAATAAATTAATCTTGCATTGAACTTATATTCAACAAAGGAAGGCTTGGAGGCTATATCTCTCTCTATATTTCATCATATCTATAGATCCATGTATGAAGACCACTTATATTACTAAATAAAGGTCATATATTAAGCTTGCTATATTTCTTGTGTATTTCCTACATTACCTTGTGTCCAATGATTGTTATGATGTCATGAATGCTATAAACTCATCAAAACACTTCAACACTTCTTTCTGTAATAAAAATATGCAAGACAAACATCAAACAACAAGCAACAAACCCTAGTTCCTAGTCAAAATTGGTTGGGAACATTATAGTTGGACATGCACTTAGTATACTTGTTGGATAACTTGGTTGAGGAGGACTCGGTGTATCTAACTTGTTGTAGCTCAAGGAAGATTTATGGGTAGACCTTGAGTGAAGAGGTGTAGTTTGGTTGTAGTAGGCGCGGTGTGGTCAAATCGTCGTGGCCAAGGCAAGGCAATGCCGGAGTGACTTGGGTGCACCAAGTAATTGCGAAATTTTTTGGGTAGATTGCAGTTCCATAACATGCCTTCCTCTCTTCACAATGTCTACCAGCATAGTGGTTTAGGCTTGTGCAGATACGTTGTAGGTCACATATTCAAATCTAGTATGCACAATGGTTTTTGTTCTTGGCCTTCACAATTCTCAGCCTCCTTTGGATCAATGTACCCTTACTAGCCATGTTCGAGCTCTTCTCTCACATGGGAAATCTGCCATAACAGTCAAATCGTGGCCTGCTCTCGTCACAATTCTCAGAGCATCACCTTCTTTAGATCGTGGTTGAATTCCTCAATTCTTGTTGTTGCAGGTTGCCTCCACTTACCATATTCCTTTTCTCAATCCCTTAATTGTACCTCCTGGTCAAAATATCAAAACCATTATCTTAAGGATTTTCATGAGACCAAGAAATACTTTGAACCATGACCAGGAAACATTTAAGTGGAATCAACCTTCTCCACTTGAAGGCGATCACTACCTAATCATATGTGCACCCTATGTTGCAATGGCATAAATGAATAACATGTACGATTCTATCTCACTCAAATCAAACATGAAAATGTCATTTCACCCTGCTCTCTACAAGTTCAAACACCCGATTAGTGTGATCATATATATATCATGCCCCCATTGAATAGTTTATGGTATCTACCTAAACACATAAAAACAAGTAAGAATTACTCATTCCAACAAATGGAACAATTAAAGTAAAACTCCCATAATTCCAACATGTATAGGAAATGGAATATGAAACCTCTATGGACATGGTTGGGAACACTACAGTTGGACATGCACTTAGTATACTTGTTGGATAACTTGGTTGAGGAGGACTTGGTGTATCTAACTTGTTGTAGCTCAGGGAAGAGTTATGCGCAGACCTTGAGTGAAGAGGTGTAGTTTGGTTGTAGTGGGCGCGGTGTGGTCAAATCGTCGTGGCCAAGGCAAGGCAGTGCCGAAGCGACTTGGGTGCACCAAGTCGTCGCAAAATTTTTTGGGCAAATTGCAGTTCCATAACATGTCTTCCTCTCTTCACAATATCTACCAGCATAGTGGTTTAGGCTTGTGCAGATATATTGTAGGTCACATATTCAGATCTAGTATGGGTAATGTTTTGTATTCTTGGCCTTCACAATTCTTAGCCTCCTTTGGGTCAATGTACCCTTACTAGCCATGTTCGAGCTCTTCTCTCACATGGGAAATCTACCATAAAAATCAAATCGTGGCCTACTCTGGTCACAATTCTGAGAGCATCACCTTCTTTAGATCGTGGTTGAATTCCTCAATTCTTGTTGTTGCAGGTTGCCTCCACTTACCATATTCATTTTCTCAATCCCTTAATTGTACCTCCTAAATGATACACAATGGTCAAAATATCAAAACCATTATCTTAGAGATTTTCAAGAGCCCAAGAAATACTTTGAACCATGATTAGGAAGCATTTAAGTGGAATCAACCTTCTCCACTTGAAAGCGGTCACTACCTAATCATTTGTGCACTTTATGTTGAAATGGCATAAATGAATAACATGTACAATTCTATCTCACTCAAATCAAACATGAAAATGTCATTTCACCCTGCTCTCTATAAGTTCAAACACCTGATCAGTGTGATCATATATCTCATGTTCATTAAATAATTTACAGTATCTAAACACATAAAAACAAGTAAGAATTACGCATTCCAACAAATGGAACAATTAAAGTAAAACTCCCATAATTCCAACATATAAAAGAAATGAAATATGAAACCTCTATGGACTCAAACAAGTAAGAATTACTCATTCCAACAAATGGAACAATTAAAGTAAAACTCCCATAATTCCAACATGTAAAGGAAATGGAATATGAAACCTCTATGGGCTCCATGCTTGCCACGGTTTTAACCTGGGCCTTTAGCCCAATGGAAATGAATCACCCCAGTCAAGATGTGCGTGCATACCTTTATCATTTAAAGCATAATATACAGTCGTGTGCCTTTCTCATGATCATCTATCATAATATTGCATCGATGTTATAAAGGATTGAATTTTTCATGCATCATCCTCTGATGTCATTCATGCATGTTCACTCGTATTTGTATATTGATTCAGACGTTCATCTCCATGGCAGTAGTCTAAACGTCTCTCTACTGCAGGACTCTCATTTCTATTTTTCTTCAGTTAATTTCGTTCACTGGTACAGCACAGAGCCAGCTATCAGAACTCATTCTTTCCATTTTGTCTGCTCTAGAATCGTTTTATAGATCATGTGTTTTGTTTCTCTATTCGAATCCTAGTAAGTGCACATTTGCTTTGAGGATTGAGGGGTTTTTTAAACGTTTTTCATTTTGGTATTTTGTTGTGGTATTTTTGTTGGAATTGGGTGATATAAATTTAGGTGAAATGATAATTTTTTTGTTATTTAAATTGTATTTTTTATTATTTTTGTTATGGTATTTTTGTTGAAATTGGATGATATAAATTTAGGTGAAATTACAATTTTTTTGTTATTTAAATTTTATTTTTGAATGTACATTCAGAAAAATCTTTAATCATTTTGGTTATACAGATTTAATCATTCAAATCTACCTAGACAATAATTTCTCACAGAATTTTGGACAAAATTAAAGAGATAATATACCAAAATTAGAATTTCTATCTCGAACAAATTTATCATTAAGAAGCATTATGCTGCTCATTCAATTTTCGTGTGAAGAACCATCCTGTTGAACTTGATAGGAAATCTCCACCACCCTGTCGGCTTGATAAGAATTTTCATATGAAGAACCACCCTGTTAATAGGAAATTTCCATTATGTGGCAATGAAGGTGCGGGATAGAGAAAATATGTGTAGTATAGATTTTGTCTTTGGGTTGGGAGGCTTGGTAGGAAAAAGAAGGCTCGTTATCATGTGTCACGCGTCCACCGAACCTGGTATAAAATCAGGAAGACGGTCTTTGGAAGAAGAGGTTGAGAAGAGCCCGTGGATTAAAATTGTGTGGAGTCGAATAAAGTGGAAAATGCACGAGTTGAAGTTCATCAAGTTGCAATTAGCTGTGGTTGAGAGGATTCCAAAAATTAGTGCCATATAATCTTCCAGAGGAAGAGGTGATATAAACCTTGCTCCTTGGATATTTTTTTATCCTCTCCGTCCCTTTCCTCTCTCAAGGGATTTGAAGCGTTAGCTAATCACAAAGTAAGTGGGTCCTATAACGATCCTTATGGATGATTAAGTTGTGCCAGAGAAGATAAGATTAGATAATATGATTTTATTAATTTCCACAAATAATCAAGTAATAGCTCAAAATAATCAAGTAATAGCTCAATGGCATTTGATATTATAAACAGTGGCTACTGATTAGTATGAGTGTCTAAAACTCTCCAAATCCCCAAACGGTCTTGGTAGACTGATAGTAGAGAAGAGTAATATTTCATTGTAGTATCCAGATAGGAATATTCATTCATATATAGTTTGTCATTGAGGTATTTGTTTGCATGGTTCGAATTTTTTTCTGACTGTCTAATTTTACTTACAGGGTTTAAACAGAGTAAAAATGGCTGTTGCAACAAATGTCTCTCGCTTTGAAGGAGTGAAAATGGCACCTCCAGATCCAATTCTAGGTGTTTCAGAAGCATTTAAAGCAGATACAAATGATTTGAAGCTGAACCTTGGTGTTGGAGCTTACAGAACAGAAGATCTTCGACCCTATGTGCTCAATGTGGTGAAAAAGGTTACGTTGAATGCTTCTCTTTAAGTAATATGCTTCCAGATTCTTCTAAATGATCCAGGAAATAATCTACGTAAATATTATTTTGTCCAGTTATGGAGTTCTCTTGGTTTTAATTTGAACCTTAGCGTACAGCATTTTGAGAGTTATTTACAATGTATTATCAAGAGGAATTCTACTTATACCTGTTTATGTTCTGCAGGCAGAAAATATGATGTTGGAGAAAGGAGAAAATAAAGAGGCATGCATATGTTTTGTGTGAAGAACCATTGCATCCATAAACTTTATGGGGGTAATCACTTTAGGGTGTTTCACATTTGACATTATCTTGTTTGCTTTGTCCGCAGTATCTTCCTATCGAAGGTTTGGCTGCATTTATTAAAGCTACTGTGGAGTTGTTGCTAGGAGCTGACAATGATGTAACCAAGCAAGGGCGGGTAGGTTCTCCATGAAGTTCTTCTGGAGAGACAGTGGCAAGGAGAGAGCATTTTACTTTTAGGTTGTACAATATTTTATCTTATGTAGACAATGCCAGGAAAAGGATATATATGTCTGTATATTTGCTTAACAGAAGGCTGCAAAGATTATTTTATAGTTTTTTTAATTAGTATGTCATTACACCGCTTCTGATCACTAGAGGCTTGACTGGCTGGTCAATCAGGGGTTGTTATATCCCCACTAGGATTCAATTCCCTATAAGAGTATGGTATGGGAGGGTTTAATTCCCCTTAAGGTGTGGTACATTATGCCCCTCAAGTGTGAGGCTGTCATGGTTAGCACATCAGAGTTCAGTTCCTCGTAAATGTGTAGTGTGGCTCAATTCCCCTCGAGTGGCCAGCCCACCAAGGTTCAATTCCCCTTTTGAGTGACGTACCTTATGCTGCAGTGACAAAGTTCCTACCCCTGGTAATCATCAGCATTCCCTCAATTACGAGGTTGATTGGGGGCACTAAAAAAGTATTATGGAAGCATTTTTCGAAAGTTTCCATCACATCGCTTCTATAATGTGCACTTTAGGATGAAAGTATTTTGTGCCTTCATATGTTTGAATCAAATTGACAGAATGCTCTGTTGACACCTTTCTCCAGGTTGCAACTGTCCAAGGCCTTTCAGGGACCGGTTCTCTTCGCCTCGGTGCTGCCTTTATTCAAAGATATTTTCCTGGAACACAAGTCTTGATTTCTTCTCCAACTTGGGGTAAGTTAGAGATTCTCAGTGAGATGCTGAACTCTGAGTGATGTATTTGGAGTTGCCATGCCTATCTTACAGTTGAATATAATTTGATGTAAAGTAATATTACATCTTTCGAAACCATTTTGATTCTGGATTGATTTTGACCAGGAAATCATAAGAACATTTTCAATGATGCTGGGGTTCCTTGGTCAGAATACCGTTACTATGATTCTAAAACTGTAGGACTAGACTTTGAAGGGATGCTTGCCGACATTAAGGTAAGACAGTTTTTTTTCCCTGGGTCTTTTCACAGAATTAGATGTTAGGTAAATGCACTGCTAATTTTTTTTTATAGTAGAGGAGACTGATAGTTGTTTGACTTCTTGCAGGCTGCACCAAGTGGTTCTTTTGTGTTGCTTCATGGTTGTGCTCACAATCCAACTGGAATTGATCCAACTCCTGATCAGTGGGAGAAGATTGCTGATGTCATTCAGGAAAAGAATCATACTACTTTCTTTGATGTTGCTTATCAGGTTTGTGATGATATGGGGGTTACATTTACAGCTTTCATATTATATGAATTGCTCAGTGTAGATTATTTATGTTCTCCATTTGTATGCATTTTTCTATTTTGACAAGTTCTTTTTTTTCGATTATTTTTTAAGTTTACTGATTCTTCATTTTGAAATCTGGGGGTGGGGCAAATAAAAGAGAAATGTATAATGAAATCTTGATGAATGTAATGGAAGTAACTTTCAGAATTCGATGCATTGAAAGCTTTATTTTTTTTAATGGAAAAAATCCTTTGAAATGGTTGGTAATCCTTCTTTGAAATGGTTGGTAATCCTTTATTGAATACAATTATTTTTATGAAAAAATCTTCCAGAATTTGGATGTTATATTGATTTTACTTTACACTGAAAGAAGCTAGGGGCTCTTCCGACCCAGGTGGGAGAGATGTGTGATTTTATAGTCTTGGAAGCATTTCCAAAATGCCATTCATGGGTTACTGGACTTTATTGTTCATACTATCTTTATGCCAATGGGCATCCATAGTGGCCCTCCTAACCCTGGGTGAATATGCTTGCTTTTTTGGCCTTCTCCTCTCCTCCTCTGTGCATCCTGTCTGTTGTTGTGTGTCCAATAATCCTTTGTTTTGTAATGAATGGACAATTAGTCTGAAAGGGCCACTATTTTTGCAATTTAAATATGAGATTTTTACCTGAATTTGCAGGGATTTGCAAGTGGCAGTCTTGATGAGGATGCATCATCTGTGAGGCTGTTTGTAGCTCGTGGGATGGAAGTTTTTGTTGCTCAATCCTACAGCAAGAACTTGGGTCTCTACGCAGAACGGATAGGAGCTATTAATGTTGTGTGCTCCTCATCGGAAGTTGCCAATAGGTACCACTAATAAACTGGGGATTTTTATTTTTTTCCTGTGGATCTTTTTATTGCTTGGAGATATTCAGCTGCCAGCATTATTTAAATGGAGCGCTAAATGCATTTGTCCATGCACTCTTGGCAGGGTGAAAAGCCAACTTAAAAGGCTTGCTAGACCAATGTACTCGAATCCTCCAGTTCATGGGGCTCAAATTGTGGCAAATGTTGTAGGCAATCCAGTCCTGTTTGATGAATGGAAGTCAGAAATGGAACTTATGTCTGGAAGAATCAAGGGTGTGAGGCAGCGACTCTATGCTAATCTTTCTGCACAGGATAAGAGTGGGAAAGATTGGTCCTTCGTTCTCAGACAGATTGGCATGTTTTCCTTCACGGGTCTTAACAAGGCTCAGGTAAACAAGTGTTCCCAATTCAGAATTCCAGCTTTTACATTAGTTCTGGTTTTATTGTTTTTTTTTTCCCTAATACATGTTCTGGATTCGAACAGAGTGAGAATATGTCAAGTAAGTGGCACATCTACATGACAAAGGATGGGCGTATCTCCTTGGCTGGGCTGTCTTTATCCAAATGCGAGTATCTCGCAGATGCCATAATTGACTCCTACTACAATGTCAGTTAAACAACAAGAATGTATCAATAAAATCAATTTAGAAAACATTTTTAATCTTGAAACACCTGACGTCACATTTGGTTGTTGATGTCTTACGCAATCTCACTATCATGCATTCCACAAAATTGTGTCTTTCAATGTTTGTCTTTGTTATATAAAGGTCGACATTGGCCGCCACATGTTTGGCAGAGTATTTTGCAAGCAGTTTCTGCGTTCTACAATTGCTATCCTTCTATTGTGCTAATGTAGATAACATTTTAACACACGGAATATGAGCCTGGTTTTTGAAATCTACATAATTGCTGTTTAATTGCTAGGCATGTTATGGTATCAAAATTTGGTAATAATATGCTTTCATCAAATTGCTCGGCATGCTTCTTATGCATCTTAATTTAGATTTATATTGTGGTACAAATTGTATATCAATCATTTTAACTTGTGTTAATACTATTTTAGTTTTGTAGTTTTGAAAGTAAAGATTGATTTCATGCCATGTAATTACAACATTTTTATTATATTGTATGTGTATTTGATCTGAATTGGATGTCACCCAAGAATTTTTTTTGTAATAAACATTTAATTATTTTTGGTAAAGTTGAGAAAATGTTCAAAATTCTCTTGGAAGTTGAAACCAACCATTMYGATGGTTGACTTTCCAAGGCAGCCCATTAAAAATGAAGATTGTGATGAGGAAGAGGAGGGAATTCAACAAAGAGGAGGAAATGAAGAAGGGCACTAGCAGATATGAGAGCTCAAAGAAGCACTTTGCTTGATGATCGAAGAAGACATTGAGTCTATCCCATGATGACTGAAGATTATTCTTGATCCATCGCCATCTGCAAATTCCCTGCGAGTGAGTAACAATGCACTAAATTTGTGTATAGTTCACCCTTTTGTAATCAATTTCCTGCTTAATAAAAATCCCCTAGAACTAGGTTTTCCCATTTGGATTTCTAGTGTAAATGAATCTTTGTTGTCTCATGGTGTTAATGACTACGGGGGAGCACTTTTGATGGATAAGTATTATGCTTGGAGTTTCTATGATGGGGCATGTCAAGGGCTAGCGCATACATGCGGTTTGGGTTTTGTTTTATTTTTATTAGATTCTCATTTCTTCAGTGCAAAGGCTTATTTTGGAAACTGAACAAATGATGTGGGGGAATACAAGGCGTTACTTTTCCTTATGAAATCTGCACTTAACAAAGAAATTATTGGGCTTTGGATTTTTGGGGATTCTTCTCTCACTATAAATTTGATACAGGATTGGCTTCAAGTCCATAGTACTGGTTTATCCCCATTGGCTAAGCATTTAAAGGAGATTTCAAGGCAGTTCTGGGAGGTATCTTTCAAGCATGTCTACAAGGAGCTCAATGTTCAAGTTGATACCCTTTCTAAAGATGGCTTACAATTGATAGAAAATCAAATCATTGAAGATGAATATGAGGAGGGCCTTTTAGTCTCCTCTAGGTCCACTAATGTTTTTGAGCTTTAATTTTTTTACTGTGGGTGGGTTTCATTGTAATTTTTTGGCAGGCTTTGATTTGGTTACTCAATAGGTGTTTTGATAAAATGTAATGTAAGTCCTTTGGACATGTCAATTTTAGGATTATCTTTTTGATGAATAGTGGGTAGAACTATAGGCAGTTTAGTGATATGTACCGATAGGAGCACAAACTTTGACAATTGTGCATCATGCACCATCTGGAATGTGTTTTTAATTCTCCTAGAATAAAATAAAATAAAAATCTTGTAAAAAATGGTGTTAATGGTTGTGTATACTTGGTATAGTTTTGGTTTTAATATGTTCTTGCATTATATGTAAACCACGAGAACTATAACATAGCTACATTGTAATGCTAGCTCTCTTCAATGGTTTAAATGATTGTTTGAGTATTGGAATTGGTTGAGTGTATTGTAGGTTCACTGTTTAACCACATCCTATAGTGAGTCTTGCAATTGCTATAGCATTGTTGTATTCACCCATTATTTACTTATTTGATCACTAGAGTATAGCTACAACGTTGCCACGTATCTTCCATTCAATGTGTTGAGAGAATTTGCAACTTGAGAACATATTTGGAGAGCCTTCGTTGAACAAACATATGTCTACTAAAGCAAGCAGCCGAGTAGTGAACCAAATATGAAATAGAGCCATTATTTGTTTTATGCATGTTGGTGATTGGCAACCATTATTTGTTTTTACGAAGGATTCATGTTGACGAAACAAATGGGCCATAGGCATACCATTTATGTATCAATACTTATATATTTACTAGCATAAATTCATCTTAACTCTGTATCTATCAAGCGTCGAGAGGGATCAAATCATTCGAGGTGCAAACCTTTTCTCAAGTTTTTTCAATTTAAAAAAAATTTACACCTTGAGGGACTTGATCTCTCTCCATGCATGATAGATTTGCATTAAGATGGATTTATGTTGGTTCTTCATATATATATAGAGAGAGACACAGTGATTGAACTTATTTGGGAGTTGCAAATGACCATAGAAATGAGAAATACTATGTTAGACCTAAGGATTGTCCCTCAACTGTAATTATCTATGATTTTAGCACAAGTATTCCTTTGTCCATTGTCTATTAATATAGAAGCAACAACCCTCCTTCATCCAACGCCCATAACATTTAATTGGGGACATAGTGATTGAGTCATTCCCGACATTTTCTTGTAAGCCGATGATTTTCATCTCCAAATCGGCTTACATATCACACCAAGTATAAGTCATAATTCCCTAGCTCTGTTTGATATCACCTCACTTCCTTTCTCTCTCATTGTGTTTCTTTAAGATTTGGCGATGGTTGTTGATATCTAATCTAATCCAGAAAAATCACAGATTTAGATCGTGCACCTCTTTTCTCCTTAGTTCTACATTTAGATCGTCATTGTGCGAAGATCGTGATTTTGCCTTTCGTGGTATTTAGATATACTATTTCACGCATATCATGGCCTACACTCACACATGATCTCTCTCACCACACATATTGTAGTCCTCCAGTTGTTCAACAAGCATTGAGTCGTGGCTACAACTCATTGCCTTTTGGTGGTGATACACTCTTTGATGCCCTTGTCTGCGGCTGCAAGTTCTCAGATCACAAAATCAGATTCCATAGTGGTACCTCATCTCTCAAGCTCAATAGATCTATATTCTTAAATAATTTTTGAAAATCTATTTGGAGGTTATAGAGCCATGTGGTTGGTATTTAGTACAAAACTTGGTTTTGGCCTGGTTTTGGTTGTTTGGGATGAGCCTTAGAGTTAGTCTTGGGATTTTGGTTTTGCATAGAGGATTTTGGAAGGGGATGGAGGGTTTCCATAGGCATTGAAATAGGTTTTCTATAGGGGTCACAAAGAGGTGACAAGGCATTGATAGGTGGCAGGAACATGGTTTTGATGCTAATATGGAGAAGGAGGATTTAGACTATATGGATAATCCATTGGAGGGCCAATATATTTGGTCTAGTCGAACAACATGTCCACCTAGAGCTTTTTCAGACCCATGATCTTCACGACACCTAGGATCAAGACCTTTGGAGGAGGAAACAATGGAAATCATTGGTGAATTAACTCAAGCTCTATCCAGTCATTTTATTCTAATCGATGCTCTATCATAGGAAGGGCTGACGGGATGGGTTGGATTCACTCTCGAGGGTTATCAATGCTAGGATGATTACACACCTAAGAGTATGATGGGCTAAATCTTGTAAATCTGAGGAATTTATGTCAAAGGATAGAATAGGACAATGGATTATTACAGGCCTTTGATGGTGCTAACATTGCATTTCCTCTTAGTTGTACCAAAAAACTTCACAAAACCCCTCTCTATGGCTCAAAAAAAAGGAATGAAAGTGTATCAGAACTAGGGTTCATGGGAAAAACATTGGATTACAATCTTATGAGCGCATCTCCAAACCCTAATCTAGGAGACATGAGGTTTTCTTTAAAACTTCATGATCCTACAACGAGAGTGGATTATATCTGAATGCTAGGGGGCCATAATTTAGAGACTGGTGGAGCTAAAGGAAGATCATTTTGTGATCAGAAATTGCTAATGCAATAATCTTTGACTTGATTATGAAATATTTGAGAAGCAAGTCACTTTGTACTAAAAATATATCCCATCTAGAAACTATGTGTCTGGAACCTATCCTTCAATTTTTCTAAGTGTATTTCCCTTTATCTAGTTTAACATATACAATGTCCCATTCATTTATTAGATCCCCCATCTTTTCTTGAAATGGGTCCCTAACAATGTTACCCCGTCGTTTCTCTTTATAATGCAAAACCACATTGAAATCTCTTGCCAAGATGTCATTTCCAACGCGTTCCAAGTCTTTCAGAGTTAAAAGAGACCTCCAACACTTTTCTTTTTCCATGTAAGTTGCAGCCATATACAATTTAAATACATTAAACATCTTACTATATTGGTGATGTGAGAGTCTTGCTAAAATCTAGTGTTGATATTGGAAGGAAAGTTATGAAGTGTCATTCATGTTTGTTCTAGAGGGTGCATATTCCTCCTAAGGTTCCTCTTGAGTTGATTTCCACTCATTCACTAATATGCCATTGTTTCTTTCCTATCTTCAATGCTTCCAAATCCTCTATTTTAGTCTCTTGGAAAAGAAGCACTGTAGGATTTTATGTTCTTATTAGATCCTTTAAAGTTGCTTCTTTATTTCTACTACCTAGTCCTCTACAGTTATAGGAGACAAATATCATTATTTAGATTAGGGTTTTGGTCCACCACTGCTCTATGGTGTGTTGCTTTTAAGGGTTCTAGTGGATTTTATTTCACCAATTAAGGATTTATCTATTGTCATCTAAGTCCCCATCATCTTGTCCACATTGGTCACCTCTTCTCTTTTAACCTTCGTTGTTTTCCTTCAATTTTTCTTGGGAATATTTTCTTCAGATTCCCCCTCCCCATTTTCTTCTTCCTCAAGCTCCATTTGATATATTTCCCCCTTGATTTAAAATTCATTGAAGCTATCTCCATATCCATAATGGTATCAATGTCTTCTAATCTTTTTGAACCTGTCAGGCCCAAGAGCCTTGTCGTGTTCTAAATCCCAAATAACATTTAAAATCTCCTCCTCCTCTATAAGTTTCACAAGATCTGAGTTATTGTCCTTTGCGATGATTGCTTGAATGTTTTCCAACATGGTCGCCAAGGTGTCAAGGTCTACCCCATCTTGTTTAGTGAAGAGATTGCTAAAATGAATCTGGATCACATTCTTTAGCTCTTAGAAGTTTGAGATTTTCGTTTTGTCTTCTTGCGGAATTTCTTTAAAATTATTTCAAAACATTCCAGCTTTGGCTTGCATGTGGAAGAATGCCCTGTTCTAGTCCCCTAACTTAAGCCATAAACTTCTTGACCTTAACCTCCATGCCCCCTCTTCATTTATGATACTCTTTTAAGGTTTTTTTTGGATCAATGTTTCTACATCTTGGATTTCTACAATGGCATCCACATTCTCCATCTTAATTTGAAATTATTCTAGTTGGGACCTCCAAGTCTTTTAGAGTTAAAAGAGACCTCCAACAACTTTATTTTTCCATGTAATCTGCAACCATATATAATTTAAAGACATTAAACATCTTACTAGATTGGTGATGTGAGAGTCTTGTTAAAATCTGGTGTTGATATTGGAAGGAAAGTTCTGAAGTGCCACTCTTGTTTGTTCTAGAGGGTGCACATTCCTCTTGAGGTTCCTCTTAAGTTGATTGCCACTCATTCACTAATATGCCATTGTTTCTTTCCTATATTCAATGCTTCCAAATCCTCCATTTTAGTCTCGTGGAGAAGAAGCATGGTAGGATTTTATGTTCTTATTAGATAATTTAAAGTTCTTTATTTCTACTACCTAGTCATCGACAGTTCTAGGAGACAAATATCATTATTTATATGAGGGTTTGGGTCCACCACCTCTCTATGGTGCATTGCTTCTATGGGTTCTAGTGGGTTTTATTCCACCACTTAGGGATTTATATTTGTCATTTGAGTCCCTATTATCTTGTCCACATTGGTCGCCTCTTCTCTTTTAACCTTCATTGTTTTCCTTCCATTTTTCTTGGGAATATTTTCTTCAGACTCCTCCTCCCCATTTTCTTCTTCCTCAAGCTCCATTTGAT
>JASDQU010100740.1:106228-119697 GCA_032191745.1 Picea mariana | reverse complement strand
ACTTGGTTGTATCATTCTTTGTTGTGGGAAGTATTTATTCCTTTGAAATCTTAATTGCTCATGTCTAAGTCTTAAGGAACAATTTACAGCTTTGTGACCAAAGTTAGAACAGTAGAAACAATAGCCATGGAAAAATTCTGTGTACCTGGGAAATGGTTGTCTTCTTTGTGCAAATCGATTTCTTCCATGATGATGATGTCTTTCAGTAGTGAGCGCATTATTTCTTTGTTCTACAGATTCAGTTCTGGCATCTTTTTCCTTACTCATCCTGGGCGGTTGATTGTCTTCCTTTGTTTATGCAGGTTTGTTGTTGTTATTGGCTGTATATTTGACAAACTTGATGGGTTCTTCGTTTCTTGGCTTGCCACTACTTGATCCCTCTTCATAACCCAAACCGGTTTTCAACTTTGGATTCCTTTGTTGATTCAAGATGGTGGCTAATCCTTCTGAGGCTTTGATACTTGGCAGATTCTGATTATACAAGGCTTGAAACTTCTCCATCTCTTTCCTAGTTTTCACTACTTCTTGTTCTAATGCTTCGCATCTTGCCTTCTTTTCTGATGACTGTCGTTTCATAATGTCTTCGATTTTCTTTGCCTCTTCTAATTCTACTTTTAGTAGGACAAGGTATTCATCAGGTTTTTTAATGTCTTTCTGGAACTGTATCAGCAATTGTCTTTGCTTTATGTTCTTGATTCTTAGTCCGTCAATCTCTTCCAGTGCACTGATCAGTTCTCCTTCCATGTCAACCACAACTTCTTCTTCATTAACATCACTCCCTGTGTTGTTATTATCATAATCCTCTTTGTCCATAAGTATGAAGTCATTTAGTTTATCTTCAATAGAGGAGTCATTGTCTTCATCATCTGAAGGATCATCATCATTGTTTACGCAAAGACTTTTCTTCTTAAAGTTATTCTCTTTAAAGAAATTTATGTGTTTGTACTTCTCCTCATCATCACATGTCTGATCCTTTCCTTTGCGGGGACATTTATTTGCAAAATAACCTATCCTACAACATTTGAAAGGCAATTTACCTTTGTATTTCCCTGATCCCTTCTTCAGTCTCTTCACAAATTTTTCTTCAATTTCATCGGGCTCGGAATCCTCATTCTTATCTGTTTTAAATGATGCTTTTCTGGAGGTGGGTTTATCTTTAACTATTCTCTTTTCATATGAGGTCAAAGTTCCTAGAAGTTGATCAAACTCCAATGTTTTTAGATCATTAAGTTCTTCTATAGCAGAGACCTTTGGGTTGAACCTATCTGGGAGAGATCTCAAGATTTTCTGAACTAAAGAGGGTTCCTCAATTTTTTCACCAAGTGCTTTCATTGCATTTACCATTTCTTCTACTCTCAGAAAGTATTTTCCAATAGTTTCATCTTCCTTCATCTTCAGCTATTCGAACTGTATTCTGTAGGTTTGAAGCTTGGCGTCCTTTACCTTCTCATTACCTTCATAACTACTAATGAGTTTGTCCCACATTTCTTTGGTAGTTCCTAGGTACATAAATTTTATGAATTTTGCTTCTACAAGTCCACTCAAGATAGCATTCATAGCCTTAGCGTCGAAGCTAAATTATAGCTTGTCATCCTTATTAGCTAGTACAACTGGCTTTACATAACCAATATCTACCACATCCCAGACATCTGCACCTAAAGCCATTATGTAGATTCTCATTCTAACTTTCCAGAAGGCAAAGTTTGTTCCATTGAACAGAGGGGCCTTATTGGTTGAATTTCCTTCATGGTTTGACATGTTTAAGCTCTAGGATCTACCCTTAGACAAAAGGGGTCGGCTCTGATACCAATTGTTGGACAACTGAGAGGGGGGGGTGAATCAGTTGTTACCGTGCTTAAACAATTATGCTTCTTTTAAATTCTTTACAAGGCACTCAATGATAATCAAAATAATGCATGAAAATAAGCAATGGCACATTCAACATCAGTCACATATATGAGATATAGAGACAGATATTTCCCGAGGAAACCCATAAAGGATAAAAACCTCTTCTTCTTTATATGATAAGAATTATTTACATTCTTTACATTATCATACATATAAGCACCTACTCATTGTGAGGCTACAACCTCTATTTTTGCAAGCTACAACTTGTTGAGGGCACCAACTCTCTGTTTTCTCTAGCACCCACTAGAAGGAAGCACCAACTCCCTGGTTTCTCTAGCACCAACTCCCTGGTTTCTCTAGAACCAACTAGAAGGAAGCACCAACTCCCTAGTTTCTCTAGTACCAACTAGACGGAAGCTACAACTCCCTGTGTTCAAGCACCCACTTGAACCTCTGAGGACACCAGTCCTCCCTAGCACCTCCCTACCACCCTGGTTTATGAATATGAATTACTGAAACTTATTACAGTTATATAGTGTTCAACAACAACTTACCAGTCTCATCACTTTTCTGTAAGATTTCGCTGCTCTATCTTCCTGCATGCATCCATTGCACTTTTCTGTTCTTCTGCCTCTTGTTCTTTCTGCACCATTCCCATTCAATGCACCTTTTGTCTTCTGTCCATTTCAGCTGTTGCACTCCACCTCCTTCTTCACACATGCATCCCACACCACCGCAACCATCCCGATCTCTTATTTTTCCCACCTTCTTATGCTCTTTTTGCCTCTTGTGCATGCCCTATGTCCAATGGTTCTGCATCCTCTGTATGTTGAGTGCTCTGCCTGTTCATCATGGAAACTCTTCAGCTTCTCTGTTTGTTAATCTCATGTGTCCATCATCACTGGGTGTCATGATCAAATTACTTCGCATCACCGGCAGTTAAGATTCTTCATCTTCTGTTACAGTCGAGCTCAACTACTCTGTTGCAGTTACAGGCTCCAACGCTCATCCAGTTGTTAATCACCTCCACGAAAAGTCAGTGTTCTACTTGTTGATGCCTTGAGATTTTTCACCTCCTCTATCAATCACCCCGAAGTGTCTTCGAGTCCTCTGGCAGAAACCATCAGTGGTTTCTGGTAGTTACACTGTGACGTGCAACAGTAGCCCTCCGATTTGACTCAATTTCATCTACACCATTGGATGACTTTCATTAGTCTTGCATTCATTTCAGCATTCTGCTCTTTGACATTTCAGGATTTGTGTGATCAAGTGTCTCGACACTCCATGTCACGATCCCCGAAATGGAGCTTGGTTTTTCTAGCTCTTTCCTCTATCTCTCGTCGATGTGACCAATGGTTGTGACCATAGCCTTATTCAAAAACTGCATTTCACAATTTCGCATTTTGGCACTTCAACATTTCGGTACTCCTATGGTGAACTGTTTCGACACTTCAACTCCCGGTATCCGAAACTCCGAAATGGATTCAGATCAACGATCTGGTACTCTAGCATTTCTCATTTCGGCGAATCGGCATTTCAGTATTCCTGTGGTAAAGTTTCTTGACTCTCCATGTCGCGGTGCCCGAAACTCCGAAACGGAGCTTGTCTGTGACATTTCGCGACTTCGGGTTTCGTGATTTCGAGACTCCTCTGATGAAGAGTCTTTACTCTTGACTCCTCCTACTCTCGGTATCCGAAACTCTGGTATTGAGTCTTTATCATTTCTCGACTTCGGGTTTCGCAACTTCGGGACTCCTTATGGTTAGAGTCTTTGTCATTTCCATCTCCCGGTATCCGAAATCCCGGTATCCAGTAATCCAAGCGATGTGCCTATTTTAGGTTTTCGCATTTCGGCACTTCAAAACTCCTGATGATGTGAGTCTCTGACATCTCCATCTCCCGGTAACCGAAATCCCGATATCCAACACTCCAAGCGATGTGCCTATTTTTTGGGTTTTCACATTTCGGCACTTCGGGACTCCTGATGATGTGAGTCGCTGACATCTCCATCTCCCGGTAACCGAAATCCTGGTATCCAACACTCCGAGTGATGTGCCTTTTTTCGGGTTTCTAGATTTTGCATTTCGGCACTTCGAGACTCCTAATGATGTGAGTCTCTGACATCTCCATCTCCCGGTAACCGAAATCCCGGTATCCAACACTCCAAGCGATGCGCCTATTTCATGATTTCGGGGTTTCACATTTCGCGACTTCAAGACTCCTGTGTTGGAAAGTCTCGACTCTTGACTTCTCCATCTCCCGGTAACCGAAATTCTGAAATGGAGTCTTTATTGAGGTGATTTTTCAGGGTTTCGCATTTCACCTTGCTCGTTAAAGAGCGTGTAAGTTCTCTTGGATCCAACGTCGGTCGGACCTCGGGCTCATATCTGACGTTCATCGGGAAATCTTCAATGAGATCCATCACTGCATACTTCGATCTTGTCGAGATTTCTCTACAACGTCTTCCCAAAAGACTTCTGGTTCTCACCTGGCACATCCTTCCTGTACTCAAGCCATCATCGTTGTTGTACTTGCTATCAATGAAAAGCATACTCTGCCTGTAAAACATGCCAACAATATTTGCAAGATGTAAGAGCAAAATAAAGGGGGTTGACCCTATTTTAATTTGTTGGTAAAAAATTTATGTGGACAAATTGGTTTGGATGGCCTCATATAAATAAAGGACCATCGCTTTTCATTTTCAAAACTCATCACTAGAGAATTGCATACTCTTGGACTAAAATTTCGGCCCCTCTTGGGCAATTTGTTATCTTTTGTCTCTTGTGCAAAAATGGATGGAATGTTTGTCTATTGGTGGAATAAATGCTAGCAACTTCTCTTGGTGGTGTTTCGTGGTAGCAAGGGCATGTTGCATGCTATCTCTTGGATTGGTGAGTATTTTTTTGCAAGTTATTGTCATTTTACTTGTTCAAAATCAATAAATATATCTAAAACTCTAGGAGTAAAAGGGCTTACACCCTCCACCAAGGTTTAATTATCTTTGTCATTGAAAGGCTACGAGGCTTGCCTTAAGGAGTAAGAAGGTTTACACCCTTTTTTCCAGGCTTGGATAGGGTTTGTTTTCTCTAGGAATTAAGAGGGTTTACACCCCTGGAGAAATCATTAAAACCCTAGTTCATCTTGGATTTTATGTTAGATGTTTTGGAAGGATTTTTGTTGTGTTTTAAAAGGGTTTAAAGCTCAAAACATATCTCTTCTTCCTCTTCGTTTAACTTGTCTTCCGAGGAAGAGACTCCATAACCCAATAGATAAGGAACTATTCTTTGCATTGGAGATTGGATATTGTTGCATTAGTAAACATGAATTTTGAGATATTGAATTGTTCAAGTTTGGATCTAAATTTTACATGCCATAAGCTATCTTGTGCCCTAGGGGCGTCTTGATTTGATGAGTGGTTGAGTTGTTGTAACAAACATTAAGATACAACCAGTAGGGTTGCAACAAACTCTCTTTCTCTTACTCTTTATTCACTTTTCTACCATTGAAAATCACTTGCAAGCTATCTTAATTGATCTATTGTTTGAGTGGATTACTTGTTGATTTTAGTGGTTAGAACTTGTTGTTGTAGAAAAAAAATTCTACATCCATTGGGATGTCTTAAATACTTGTTTATAACACTCATTAACATCCCTCTCTTGCTATCAAAGTCTTGGCTTAAACATTGGAAGATTTCCTACTAATTGCTAGCTTTATTTTCCAACATCATACACTTGATTTTGATGGTTAAATTTGTAGTTGTCATAATTTCTTCATTGCTGACATTTATTTCCTTACTGCTACAATTTTGGGACATTCCCCACTTGTATTGAGGCTTATATCATCATATTTGGTCTTGTTTTGGTTTTTCTAACATTGTTTTGTAGGTACACAATCTTGGCAACCATCCACCAACCCAAAATACTCTCTCCTCAAGCCTCAAGTCATCTTAAACCTTGGCCTGTAGGGGTATTCTTCTAGATTGCTTCTTCTCCCCTTGTAATCCCCCTAGGGTCACCCGTGAAGTCTCCCTTGTGTTGGTCTTTTCCTTCACTAAAATGAGGGGGATATCTATTGAGGTGATAGTGATAGGTGTCCTCAGTTGTGTCACACACTTGTGGCTTGGGTTGGGATTTTCCCGAACTACAAATTGTACAATAAGATTTTTGGCATTGTTGTCGAGGAGGATTTTGAATCCTTTCCAATCTCATAACGACACTTGGCAAGTCTGTCCCAAAGCCTTGACCTGTGGCTTTCCTGGAAACTCCATTTGAGGGAAGTTCCCTTTCCACCTTTTGATGAGCTTTTCATAAAGTTCATCTGGAAACTCCACAACCCAAGAACCCGTCTTTTCAAAACACACTTCCCCAAGGAAGGTTCAATCCTTCCAAGGTTTACCGAATATGAACTCCTCATAATTATCTCGTTGTCAAAACCTTATTTCAAGGTAACATTCCCCTTGCTCCAATGGCTCTCTCTTGGACTGCAGCCTTTACAAGCCATTGAATATGGCCACCATCCCTGGGTATCCTAGTAACATGCCAAAGAAATCTCACAAATGGTTTCCCAAGTTCACCGAAAAAAATGTTGTTACACTTGAAGATCATCTTGATGCTATTGGTGTGGACATGGAAGACAATGGTATAGAACATGAAGATGTTGCGATGAAGCTACTAGCTATGTCTCTTGATGAATATGTTAAGAAGTGTTTCAAAGGCTTGCTCGACAATCACTTACAGTCTTATGAAACTTTCACTAAGTTGTTGAAGGGTAGATGGACAACCAATAAAGATAGCAGAATGTTATTGACTCAATTCAACCAAATTAGAAAGAAAGAGAATGAAATAGTGAAAGAGTTCGATACTATATTGGAAAACTTACAAAGTCAAATCCTGAAGGACTTATGCCTGACAGAAGCATCCATTCTCCTTCTTTACTTGAATGCTTTTGAAGGATAGTTTGGTTTTATACTGAAGGAAAAGATGCCTGAAAATTTGGAAAATCCCAAGGAGTACAGTACACAGATTGAAGAACATTTTATCAACTCAAAGATTTAGCCTTTTCAATTCCCACGTGTAAAATCCAAACCTAAGACGAAGACTTCAACCAACAGTGTATAGGATCCAGTCACACTCTTGGCTCAAGAGTTTGATCAAATGAATGCCCAGTTCATCCAGAGTAAAAATTAGATCATGAACAGGTTGACAACCTCGAATATGCATCATGCTGCTCCAAGATCTCAATTTATCAGACAACAAAGGGAAAACACAAGTTGGAAACCAAGGCTACAACAAGATGCGAAGGCACCTAACACTTTGAATCCTATTGGGATTATCAACATGGAGGGATCACCATGGTGTTCGCCTTTCCAAGAACCTCATTCAGAAAATGAGTGTTTGAGACATAGAAAAGAAGAATATTTAGGCCCCATGGACAGATTGAACTTCATTGATACAACTTTTACCCTCGAGGATGATAAGCACATTGATATCATAGAGGAGCAGCCTGAGGAAGTCAGGAAGCGGGCAGTTAGGTGAGCCCAATTGGAAGAATTGAACCAAATGGACGAGGACTTAAAAGACAAGTTGAGGAAAAAGGAAATATTGACATACTCTAGAAGAAACAAAGTGTTAGTCCCACCACCTCCAACAACAAAGGAAGTGCTTCCACCTCCAATTCATGACTTGCTTCCAAAGCTTGCACCAACAGATGACAATCTTCGCCTGGATATAAATGTATGGGCTATGGTCGGAAAAATGAATATGTCAGTACATGTAGTAGAGATGTGCAAGATTCCTTCTGTAAGGAAAGAATTCCTAAAGACTTTGAAGATACAAGATGATGTAGGGGATCCTTTGGTGATCCTAAATACAATGTATCATGGGATCCAAGGAGAGGAAAATCCTCATTTTTTTTTTATCTTTCCTTGAGCATAAATGGTTTTTGTTTGAATAATTGTATGTTGGATTCCGAAGCTTCGACAAATGTAATTTCTCTAAAGGTCATGAAACAAATTGGTTTGAAGACAACTCGCCCTTATGGAAAATTTGTGGTATTGATTCAAAGAGGATGAAAGTGCACAGTCTCATAGAAGATGTGGAGTTATATCAGCGGGATTTCCCCCACATCAATCTATGAATATAATTGTGATTGATGTACTATATGCTTGGGGAATTCTCTTGTCAAGAATTTGGTCGGCTACCCTTGGAGGTTTTCTCAGTATGGACCTTACTCATGCACATATCCCTATGGGGGATGGGACATTTGAAATTTTATACAATCGACATGTTACGAAGAATCATATAGTTGATCCAAATAGCCATGACTATTGGAGTGATTGTGAGTATGTTGTGGCACCTCAGGTCATTGAGTATGATCCTTGGGATTTTCCTTTTGCACAAGTATATTGTATTGATACACTACTTTCAAAGACAAACAAATATAAAGAGAAGCTTGCAGAATATCAAGGAAATGATCCATTGTCCATGAAGATACTCAAGAAGAATGAAGATAAGAAGGATAAAGAGTGAGAAAAAGCTATCAAGGACATGGTTAAGCCAGATCCACCTGCACAACCTTACATTGAAGACATGCCTTATGTTGAGTTTGACGAAGGAAGCTTTACGCTCATGTCGGATAAGAGAAAGGGAAATCCTAAGTATGATAAGATGAGTGAAGTTTTATGGCTTGACACTTACATCGTCAAGATGAAGTTGGAGAAGGGAACTTACAATTTATCCACCATGGATGGGAGGAAGATGCCTTTACCCGTTGATGGGTCTATCCTCCGACCCTATGTTGATGGAACATGATCTCTGCGGGCCTTGGGCCCCGGGTAAGTAGGTAGGTCATTTTATTTCTTGCGTTGCATTTGTGTGTTCATTGTAGTGTAGTTGCATTTGATTTCATTCTTGCTTTGCATATTGTTTTTTTGCAATTATGCATAGTTGTTGTGATTTGCTTGAATTATATTACATGTTAGTTAAAAAAAAAATTTAAAAATGGAAAATTTTCTTTTTAAGGAATAGTTGAAATTTTGAAGTTTTGATTATATAAACAAAGGGTGAGAAATGAACCCCTTGATGCTCTAATATTTTGCTTGATTATGTGTAGGCGCAGGTCTTACCAGGAGATGTTGAGGTTCTCATGTACTCTACAATGAGCACATGTCCCCATGTAGGAGCCAGATGTTACCCCCCAAGCTAGGGATAACTAAGGAGATGATGTCTTGAGGCCCACAGGTTGAAGACATGGAGTGTCGAGAGCCAGATAACCAGTTGAGCCCACATTGAGCATTCATAGCCCCTCCTCTCCACCACACATCTCCATTCAATGACAACAACATAGCAACGTCCACCACACCAACCTAGCCCAAAAAGGACAATAGGTCTTGCTTCATGAGGTAACAAGGGTAACAATTTTGGTCTCATGGTAAGTGTGACTTTAATAATTGAATCATTTGAGCATGTTGCAAAGAGTCCTTTCTTGATTATGAAAACATTTTCTTGGAAATTATACCTTTTGCCTCATTTCACCTTGGTGGTTGGCATGGTTTCCTAGTAAGTGGGTCACCCTCGGGAAAAGGGTTTCTACTAGGGGATCTCCTTGAAGGGTCATCGTACCATTCCCACTCATATTTGTCAATTTCCACATTTCTTCCACTTTGTTTCATCATCTTTTGGGTCTTTGTACTCATTGACCCAAAGAAGGGATTGTACCTCATTTCATGGGAAGAAGGGGCTGAAGACCCAAAGGTGTTGTAGTTGGAAAAAATCAAAAGTCATAAGAAATCCTTTCAGATGCTGACCCTAAGGTCCTGAGAGCAATGAAACGCTTCTCTGAAAAAATGAAGGACCTTTTAACAAATAATTAATAAATGTCTCACTTCATGGGGGAATGTATTTGCAGTTTCTTTTACTTTCCTTGCATATGTCATTCAATGTGTTCTAACTTCAAGTGGAATTGCGGTGCTCTTTACTTTCAATTGCACATAGCACTCAATGTTTGGACCATAATAAATGAATGACAATAAGGGCTTGGAAAAATGTTGCATTACAAACAAAGGGGCAACAAAACCCTCCACAAAGGCACCCGTAAATGAGACAATATGACCCCTTGATATGTCAAGAACCCCATGCCCAAAAGTCTTACCCCAATCCACCTCATACTCACTACATGACTTAGAGAGGGTATTTTTGGGAAACACTCCTTGACTTGGGGATTGGTCTACCCAATAGGACACCATCACAACCCGCTGATACTCAAATTTGGAAAATTTTATAAGGTCTTTGAGCATTTGTTTAGTTTGAAAATGGGGGATTTAATGCACATGTTTGGGTGGTTCTTTTATTAAATGTGGCCTACTTGGAATGATATATGTGACTTGTGGACCCTTAGAGGGCATACTTGTTTGTCTTTGTAGGAGCTTGCTTGTTGAAAGATATCCATGGAGGAATTATTCCATTTTGACCTTCATGGGGGGTTGAAAACCCCAAGGATGGGCATCATACCCCACAGGATGGGTAGAGCACCCCAGAACCTTTGTGTGAAAATGATAGAGGGTATTTACTCTGGAGGCATTTTGACGACATTTGAGGATGGCATCATAGCCATTTTCACCTGGACATTGGCCTTTGGAATCCTAATATGTCATGTTCTAAGCTCTTGACGTCATTTAAAGGCTAGATTTTTGGTAGGGTTGATGGTTCTTGAGGTGATATGATGTGTTTTGAAGGAAAGAGATGCATGGCATGAAACTCTAGCACATGAGAGCTTGGCACATGGCCTTTGGAGGCTCAACAATCTGCATTTTTAAGCTCAACGTCTTGCTTTGAGGCTCAACGTCACCCTTCTAGGGCACGACGTCACCCTTTCGAGGTTATATTTGCAAGATGTAAGGGAAAATAAATGGGGTCGACCCTATTTTAATTTGTTGTTGACAATTTTATGTGTACAAATTGGTTTGGGTGGCCTCATTTAAATATAGGACCATCCCTTTTCATTTTCACAACTCATCACCTGAGAATTACATGTTATTGGACTGAAATTTTGGCCCCTCTTGGGCAATTCACTATCTCTTGTCTCTTGTGCAAAAATGGATGGAATGTTTGTCTATTGGTGGAATAAAGGCTAGAGACTTCTCTTGGTGGTGTTTCTTTGGAATTTTGTAGATGATATCTTGGTAGCAAGGGTATGTTGCATGCTATCTCTTGGATTGGTGAGTAAGTTTTTGCAATTTATTGTCATTTTACTTGTTCAAATTCAAGAAATATATCTAAAACCCTAGGAAGAGTAAAAGGGATTACACCCTCCACCAAGGTTTAATTGTCTTTGTCATTGAAAGACTACAAGGCTTGCCTCAAGGAGTAAGAAGGTTTACACCCTTGTTGCAAGGCTTGTCTAGGGCTTGTTTTCTCTAGGAAGTAAGAGGGTTTACACCACTAGAGAAATTATTAAAACCCTAGTTCATCTTGGATTTTAAGCTAGATGTTTTGGAAGGATTGTTGTTGAGTTTTACAAGGGTTTAAATCTCAACAAATATCACTTCCTCTTATTCTTTTAACTTGTCTTCCAAGGAAGAGACTCCATAACCCAATAGATAAGGCGCTAGTCTTTGCATTGGAGATTGGATATTGTTGCATTGGTAAATGTGAATTTTGAAATATTGAATTGTTCAAGTTTGGATGTAAATTTTACAAGCTTTAAGTTGTAGTTTTCCCTAGGGGCATCTTGATTTGATAAGTGGTTGAGTTATTGTAACAAACATTAAGCTACAACCAATAGGGATGCAACAAAATCTCTTTATCTTACTCTTTATTCACTTTTCTACCGCTTAAATTCACTTGTAAGTTGTGTTAATTGATCTATTATTTGAGTGGATTACTTGTTGATTTTAGTGGTTAGAACTTGTTGCTGTAGAAAAAAATTGCTACAACCATTGGGATGCAATAAATACTTGTTGATAACACTCATTAACAACCCTCTCTTGCTATCAAAGTCTTGGCTTAAATATTGGAAGATTGTCTACTAATTGCTAGCTTTATTTTCCCACATCATACACTTGATTTTGATGGTTAAATTTGCAGCTGTCGTAATTTATTCATTGCTGACATATATTTCCTTAATGTTGTAATTTTGGGACAACAAGGTTTCTTTTTTATTCCCCACTTGTCTTGAGGCTTATATCATCATATTTGGTCTTATTTTGGTTTGTCTAACATTGTTATTGACTTATTGCGTGCACTAGTCCTGCCAAAACCTTAGGGTGCCAACAGGTCCCCAACACTATTAGTTGGATTGTCCTCGACCTAAAAAAGTTGCTTATGGTGCGACATAGGTGATGGATGACATTGTCTTCATAAGGTCTACTATGAATTCTTTGAAGTGGCCATCAACCTCATAAAAAATTATGTCAAGTCCTTCATCTTTTTGAAAAAATATTCGATGTCACCTACTGTGATCATCCCAACGGTAGGTTTCATTTGCATACCTTGTTCTACCACTAGGGTTTCCCTTGTATGCACATCTATGAGTTTGTAGTAGTGTTGTTGTGGCCTTCTCCACTGTGTTGATCATAATGTCTAACAACTTCTATTGGTCATCATAGGCAGACACAATCTCTCGAAGAAGGATGGCAATTGTTGTTATGGCCTCTTGTCGTTCTATCGACAATAGGGAGGGAAACACTTCCTTCGTGTCATTGATTTGTGCCTTAGTTGAATGGATACGATTGTCAATAGTGTTGATTTAGGGGGCATTCTACAGGTGTGTCCAGAGCTTGAAGTTGTAGTAGAATACCCCCAATAAATCGACTATGCACGGTTGTCCCTAGTGTAGTGCCTCTTCTACAACAACATTTTGCTGCAACAACCCCCCTTGTTCTAGTTGGGGGTTGCAATTCATATTTTTCTGAAGTTATATGTTTTGTGCCTATAGTTATTGGACCCTCTCCTTCATTTTTTTTTATTTTACTTGGCGCTAGGAGATCTGAAGTTTTTGTGGTCGGACTAGGGACTTGCGCGAATAATTCCTCCACTGCACTAATCAACAATGTGTGTATAGTAATTTCTGCTTCATGGATTTCTTTGATCTCCTTATGTGTCGCTATCTCTTCGTCATGATTATGTTGAGTTTTCTTTTGTGCAACAATCTCTTACTCGTGCTTCTGTTATAGCTCTATATAGGACTAGTTGAGTGCATGGTGCATGTACCCCAGTTCATTCATGATCTTTTCCATATAGGTTTTCAATTCCTATCAGGGAACCTGCACCAACTCTAGCTCAATGTAAGGTCATAGTTGAGGCTCTGCACTAATGGATGGATCAATGGTTTTGACGGCTAACGAGATGAACCGCAACACTCTCCTCTGGGTATTTTTGTGTGGTGAGGTGGTGCTAGGCATGCTACATGTGACCCTTTGTTATTGGGATGTGGGATTGGTTGTTGGAGTAAGATTTAGTGTATGATAGAGCTCATCTAACTTTTTTTATGACTCTCTATTCATCATATGTTGCACATCCAAATTTGCTTGGAGCACCTTAACAATGTTCAAAATTGATGTGAGGGATTTCCCTAGGGTGTGTTGATGAGAGTAATGGTTAAATCCTCACTCAAAATTTTTTGAA
>JASDQU010100740.1:76654-103858 GCA_032191745.1 Picea mariana | reverse complement strand
TAATAATCTGTATTCATTTCGTTCTTCTCATAAAATCTGGATCAGTGGTATCAGAGCGTTCTACTCCTTGTCGTTCTGAATGCATGTCTCCAACGAGGTCAGGGTACAAAGAATTGGGTCTCGAGCTTGTTTCTCTTGAGAACAAAATATCTCGCACACCCAAGCGACCTCTCATAGAGGGAGAAAATAAAGACGAAGGGACATGAGATCCCTTCAAAATGTTTCTAAAGGAAGCCCTCGCGCAAGAAAGGAACGAGATGATGGATAGTTTTACACAAATCCGTCGACGACTACCAATAGGCGACGCATCTTCCTCAAATGGAGGTGTCGCCCCCTTCAAGCTACAAATCAACTTCGATATTCCTATATTTGAAGGTCGGATAGACACCAATGTTGTAGACAAATGGTCGAATCTTCTAGAAGGGTATTTCTCTATCCATAACTTCTCGAATAGAGAAAAGATTACTTTTGCGCTCCTCAAAGTCATTCCCCATGTCAAATATTGGTGGGAAAATTTCTGTGAGAAAAAGGAAATAGAGGAACCTTCATTATTTACAGTCACATTCACCTGGGAGTCCTTCAGGGATGTTATTAAGGAACAATACTACCATGTTGGAAGTTGTGATGACCTATATACAAAATGGACCACACTGCGGCAGGAAAGAGACCAAGCAGTGCCCGAGTTCACAAATATCTTCCATACCTTGCGTACCAAGATGGGTATCAAAGATTATGAGTGAAATTTGGTGCTCAAGTATTGTGGTGGTCTGCATAGATACATCCAGGACAAAATTGATCTTTTGGACATCTCATCCTTGGGCACATCCTACCGATATGACGTCAAAATCGAGCAGAAGCTCAAACAAAATATGTGACAATTTGAGCCTGGGAACCCCTCACAGCAAAAGCCAGAAAAGGATGACCCCAACCCACAGAATAAAGGACAGAGAAAAGAAGGATCGCCTCAGGAAAACCAGTCTAGGCTGCAAGCAAAGAAGGACACCAAAAAGACAAAGAAAGATATCGAGAAGTGGTGCGACTTCCATAAGATCCCCTGGCATAACACTATTGATTGTCACTCAAAGAAGTCACTGGTGGCTGAGGTGAAAGCCTTTGAATCAAATGTGGGTTCTGGCTCTGAGTGAGAACCAGAAATGGGGAGATGGATCATTGATGTGGAACCTAGTGTTTTTTTTTTTACAACTAAGCTCCAGCCCGGAGAACCAAATGAGCCAGAGGAAGGTGAATGCCTTTTTCATTCACAGATATGGGTGAAGGGTACCCCGCTGAAATTCATCGTTGATAGCAGTAGCCAGAAGAACCTCATCTCAAGAGAGGATTTCAAGTGACTCGCCCTACTGACAACGTCACACCCGCAACCCTACACCATCAGATGGCTCCGCCAAGGAAGCGACATCCACGTCAGCCAACAATGTCGCTTGTCATATGACATCAAGCCCTTCAAAGATGAGGTATTGTGTGATGTTTCTCTTCTCGAAGTTTGTAATGTTATTTTGGGCCAACCATATTTATGGAAACGCCATGTTGTATATGAGTATAGGCCTCGCAGTGTTATTATTACTTTGAACAAGAAATTGTACAGGATACTAGAGGCAGTCCCACCTAGTGTTATTTCCTTGATCTCTGCCAAGCAATGTAGGAAGGTCATCTCTCAAATGGGGAAGTTTGTCTTCTTCGTGATTCTCTCTCATAATGAGTGAAAGATCGCAACTACATCCAATTTCTCTGCGGTCGACCTCTCCACACAGCAGAAGCAAGTGGATAAGTTCGTGGAAGCATACTTAGATATCTTCTCCTCACCTACTGAGGTACCTCTGCACTGTCAAGTCAAGCACCCCATCGATATAACCCCCATCACAATGCTGCCAATGGGCTAGTCTACTGCTACTCTCTGTTAGAGACTGAGGAGATCAAGTGACAGATCCAAGAACTGCTCCACAAGGGACACATCCATCCTAGGTCATCACCTTGCGGGAGCCCAATCGTGTTGGTATAAAATAAAGATGGAACCTAGGGAATCTACATTGATTACCGAGCCCTGATTAAAATCATAGTCAGAAACGGGTACCCGATTCCCTGAATTGACCACCTCCTTGATCAGCTCATGGGGGCCAAATACTTTAGTAAGATTGATCTGAATTATGGCTACCACCAGGTCTCGATAGAAAAGACAGATGTATGGATGACCGCCTTCAAGTCCAAGGAAAGTTTTTTCGAATGGTTGGTCATGCCCTTTGGCTTGACAAATGCTCCAGCCACTTTCATGAGGATGATGGACGATATCCTGTGACCATTCACCAATACTTTTGTAGTGGTGTATCTAGATGACATTATCATTTACAACAAGACTTGGGCAGAACACTTACAGCATATTCAACAGGTTATGCACACCCTGCGGAAACACAAACTATACGCCAACTTGGAAAAATNGATGGACGATATCCTGTGACCATTCACCAATACTTTTGTAGTGGTGTATCTGGATGACATTATCATTTACAACAAGACTTGGGCAGAACACTTACAGCATATTCAACAGGTTATGCACACCCCGCGGAAACACAAACTATACGCCAACTTGGAAAAATGCTCCTTCGGCATGGACAGGGTCCATTACCTGGGCTACATTGTTGATCATCATGGTGTACATGTGGATCCAGCCAGGATCCAACCAAGATCCAAGTCATCCCTGACTAGCCAACCCCAACTACACTCACTAAGATTTGGAGCTTCTTGGGACTTGCCAATTTCTACCGCAAGTTCGTGTTAGGATTCTCCCATATTGCATGGGCCCTCAGCCAAGTAACCAGGGGTGGTGGTAAGGAGAAATTTGTGTGGGGTCGGTCCCAACAAAAACCCTTCGATGATTTGAATCAGCTCTTGTGCTCAGCCCCATTACTTTCACTACCGGACCTGCAACAACCCTTTGAGATCGAGATAGATGCTTCAGACTATGTTGTGGGCGTCGTTCTCATTCAGCACGGCCACCCTGTGGCCTATCATAGTGAGACACTATCAGATGTAGTCCATAAGTACCCTACTTACACCAAAGAAATGTACTCCATTGTGCAATCCTATCGCCAATGGAAACATTACATTCTTGGGAAGGAGACAGTCATCAACACTGATCATAAGCCACTACAGTTCATGCAGACACAAGGCAAATTGCAGAATGACCGCCATCAGAAGTGGTCCACATACTTGCAGCAATTCCACCTCAACATCAAGTATAAAAAAGGAATCACCAATCACGTCATTGATTGCCTCAGCAAACCTCCAGTTGCGACACTCACCATGGTGCTAGAATCTTGCGGCCATGAGACCTCTGGATGCCCCCAACTCTATGAGACATACCCAGACTACGCCACCTGCTACCAAATGTTGGGTGCGAATGCAGTTCTCTCTAATTTCCATCTTTAGGATGGGTTTTTGTGTTGTTTGGGCCATATATGCGTTCCATGAAGTGAGCGAGTGAATCTTATATGGGAAGCCCACTACAGTCGGGTAGCAGGACACTTCGGCATCGAAAAGACAGTGGAAATGCTGCAGAAACATTTCTACTAGTCGAAACTTCGACATGAGGTCAACAAGTATATCAGGTTCTGCACTACCTGCGTCATTGCCAAATCGACCACTAAGAAACAGGGATTTTACACCCCTTTGCCTACTTCTGATAGGCCATGGGAATCCATCTCCATGGACTAAATGTCAAGCCTCCCATCTATTGGCGATGGAAGTCACTCCTGGATTGCTAACAGGAGCAGATCCCGACGCCCATCAGTTTAATGTCACGATTGTTTATAGATGGGATGACCGAATGGAAGCCAACTCAAAACAATATCATTCCAACTCCAAAACTAGGGAAAGGCATGCATAGGTAAGTGAGGTCTTATATAAACTTCAGATAGTGAGTTGTAGTAAAGGGTGAACAGGTGGAAGACTTAAATAAGAGAAAAGCAGAGGTCTGTTATTAACATCGAGTTCCTAACAGACTATAGAAGAAGACATCCAAACGCAATATCCTCTTACATTCAAACGCAAAAGCCAGAGAATGCAATAATGAAACAATAAATCTTTTATCATAACATAACTGCAATAATTCGCGTGAATCAGTCAATCACAAACTCTCTTAGCATGAGCCGAAAATTAGATGGAGTAAGAAAGATTGTTTGTCATAAAACAAGAAATCTCATATACAGATGCATAACCCGCAAACTAGAATATCTGTTAAAACTTTACAGTAGAGAGCTCTGCTCTACCATCAATAGCGACAAAAATGGCAAAAATGCCTACATATACTTTTCCCCCATTTCGCCCTACAGAGGCGTCTCAGAATTTTCAATGGGTGATGTCTCCTCAATCAAATCTGCCCTCTGTTCCCCTGTCATACTCCTCCTTAATTCAGCCTGGCTCGTGCCAGGGGGTAGCTAAGCCCTTTGAATGTTGAATTGGCATGTGCAGGTTCCTCTGGCGAGTTGAAGACTCGGCGCAGCTTTCTTGAAGAGAACCAGTACAAGGGACCCTTCCGAGTAGACTTTTAGCCAGGACCTCCATACTCTGTAATAAATGAGTGATGCGAGATTTCACCCACCCTCTTTCTTCTTTATCCATTCCGAGCAGGCATTGGGATCCAGATCACATCGAACTGGTGTCTAGAGAACACAGTGCCTCCCTGTCAAATGATATATGTTGTTGCCCCTCCTCTAGACCTGCTTCTTCATGACCGGGCGCCAAATCCATGGGCTCGGTGCCAAAGGCGCTTTTGGCGCTTCGGGGTTCGGGGCTTCGAAATATGAAATGACGAGGGGCGCTTACCGCTAGAACTCCCGAAATCCGATATGGCACGGATGTGTGCCGCGCGTCCTTCAGATGGACGACCAAGATGGTGTCGCTATTATACAAGGGGTTTCCCCCCTTTACAGGCTTACCTGATATGACCCAGGGATGAGACCGCGGGCTCGGCGCCAAAGGCGCTTTCGGCGTTTTGTTGATCAGCACTTCCAAGTGCAATGAGCTGAGGGCTCCCTGTTCCCCGAAACCCCGATTCGCGATATGCCGACAGGCTACCACCTGTCCGAGTTGGATCGGACAACCCAAGCCTGTTGTGAAATACGAGAGTTGTCCCTTGCGCTAAACCTTGGGCAATTCGGTAGCTCCGAAAACCCGGTGACCGTCGATCTGCTTTGTAAATAGATCTTGGATGTTTCCGACGACATTTTGCCCACTCATTTGACCCGCTACTTGGAAAAACAGGGATTCTCCCGTGCTGCGCTTGGGCATTTTCTGTGCAATATGCAGACCTGGGCGCTTCTGCGCCTAATGACAAAAATAATCTCTAACACCATCCACCCGGTTCATTGAGCGGATCCAACACATCCACCAACATGTTCAGGATATCCTACATAAGTCCAATGACAAGTACAAGCAACGCCATGTTTAACATTAGGTGCCACATAAATTTCAAGTGGGCGACAAAGTTTGGTTGCATTTGTAGAAAGAACGTCTTAACGGACCCCATCGAAATATTTGTCCACTTCATTATGGGTTGTACACCATCACCAAGGATGTGGGTGATAATTCGTTTGAGCTCAACATTCCTCCTTTCCTTGGCATGCACCCAGTGTTCAACGTGGATCTCCTTCGACCTTATTTCCCACCATTATTGGACACCTCAAATATCGTTGAGAAATTGACACCAACAGAGATCAACCCTGACTGCATACAACAGGAATCCAGTGATCATATTTTCAACAAACAGGTCAAAGGCAGTCGCCAACAAAGGATCCATCTATATCGAGTTGTCAAAGCAGGGTAGCTCTTGCACCAAGGCAAGTGGCTCACCCGAGGCCAAATTCAACAGAAAATTCCTCATCTAATGGGGGCACTCAACGCAATGGAGACCATTGCTTCCTAAGGGGTGAGTATTGATATATATGGATTTCGGTGGCCTCCCACCTATTCGAACTAGCTCATTTTGGCAGTTTTCCAGTTCGGCAATTTTTTCCTAAATTTTGGGTCCCTGACTTCCAGGGTCGTTTTGAGGCCCTAAAAAATGGTCTTAGGGTTCTCCACAGTCAACATGTGTAAGGATTTCCACAGGAAATATGTGTATTCCTCAGATATACCTTTACAACGGGCTATTGTGCGCCTAAAAAGAAGATCGTATGCAAAAGTTATGACCCCAGGAAGTTGATGTACTAACTTACCCAAACGGGACCCACATGACTTTTGGCACTTCATCTCCTAGGGTTAGGTTTTTGGATGTCTAGGGTTTTTGACATTCCTGTTTATTGTAAAAAGGCCTTGAGAGCCTCATTGTAATCATCTTCTTGTGAATCAGCGCAGTCGTCACATCTCTTCTCACAGATAATCCGCCACCATTCTAGCAAGCTTGTTTACCGCTCCATTTTACAGTTTCAGCTTATTTCCTTATTGAATAGAAACCAATTTTATTGTATATTCGTTATTCTGTGTTAAGCATATTTTGATAATAATGTGTATCCATTTCGTTCTGCTCATAAAATCTGGATCACCAGAGGAGGTCTAAGGCTTTATGGCTAGGTCAGATGCAAGGTTTTTTTCCAGGCCCATAGGCCTAGGAGAGAGGGTCACAGCTCCTCCCCCTCTCGGACTGTGGTCTTATCTCTTGTTGGATTTTTCTTTTCGCTCAGGCAGTGACATGGAAACAAGAGGACGAGGTGGATATGAGATACAAAATATGGATACGACGGACGTCACCCTAGTAGAATATGAGGTAAGTATTGATGCTTGAAAGCGCAAAAATGAATACTATGCTCACAAATGATTTCCAAGATTTATTATTTAACTATATTAATAATATACTAGTAGGTGGGACCCCCTTGTTTAACTTATGGCACTATGATGGATAAGCAACGCTTATATTTGTTTTTCCTATGTGTTGGTAGCAACACAATTTTCTACAGCTCATTTGTTAAAATGTTTATGGTAATATGTGGTGCCTGTGTGATTAAAACATGGAGCTAAATGGTTTCGATGATCTCTCATGAAATATGATTATGTTGCCTTTTGAATGAAAGAAATATGTTCCAGTTTTAATTTGGATATTGTGTATTGTTCATGGAAAAAGTTTGGGTGATCTCGACCCTTGCTACTATTGTTATGCGCATTGTTTGAGTTGCAATTGGGTTGTGTTCCTAGCAAGTTGTCATTTGAGAAAATTTGATAGTGGCAAGGGGTGGCGCACTTTGGACTATCGCGCACTTTGAAATGATTAGAATGTTGTATTAATGGTTTGGAATATAGTGTTATGGTGACTTGGATAGTGTGCTTGGCTCGTACTAAGAATTGAATGAGGATCTGAAGGAAGAAGCGAAACACAGTAAATGCACGTCGCTCAAACTCCCCCCAAGCCCATCACCCTGGTCATTCTTGGATTTTTGGCTATGTTAGTTGATGTTGCTCCGCCTTGCCCGGTCGTGGAGGAAGTATACAGCCTTGGGTTTTCTCCTCGCATAATCTTTTACATGTATGAGGTTTTCTTACTTTTCCATCCATGAGAATTGATTTGCCCTTAAATCAAATGTTGGCTCTCATTGCTCGTGGTATGTGTGATTCTCAAGGTGTTATGATTTTTTGGAACTATGTGTTTATGGTTGCATCCTTGATTTCCTGTGGTGGTCGTGCGTGACCCTGTTGGATTTAAAGGTTGGTTGTCGATCGTTGCTATGTGTAATTGTTCGCAGGGAAGTGTTGATTAATAGTTGTGGTTCCACGTACATTGCCATGGTTATGTATTCGGGTTTGGCCTCTCTATTGAAATGGTTTATGCCAGTGTGCCTAACCTCTGGGCTTTGCAAATACCTCACCCATAGATTGATATTATTGATCTCTGTGGCTAGTCTACCTGCGCCATATTTCAACCCTGTGGATGTTTATGTGAATTATGATGAAGGATTAAAATATTATGCGCCTTGTCTTGGAAAAACCCTCGGTTGTTTGCCTGCCTTCTTATGACCTCATTGTCACTGTGGCATGGCGAACATTATACAAATATCTTGACATTGCTTACCCAGATTTTGATGGGAGCACTATTCTTATCATTTTGGTTGGGCACAGGTTTTTATTTGGTCATTCATTATGTTGTATTGAAAGAAGTATTGGGTTCACTTGTTTTTTTGGAAGATTACGGTCTGTTATACAAAAGTCATGAAGTTAATAACAACATTGTGAATCATTGATATACTATGAAAAGCACTATGTGGAGTAAGCTTTATGTGCTATGCAATTTCCAAACCCTCTGGCTGAACTGCCCCAATGTCTCTACCCTTACTATCATGGACATTTCTTGAACCCTACACATTACAGTGGAAGGGTTGTTTACTTCAGTTTGAGTTGATGAGAGCATTGTTCTTGCTCAGTTACTTGGGCACGAAATTATGGAAGTTACTATACTATACTATACTATAGTAACCCTTGCTTGGAAATTATGGAAAGAACTATACTCACCTATTCATTCAAAGTTACAGTTTATTGAAGCTTGTGTTCCAAATAATGAATGATTATTTTTCTTGGTTCAATCATTATGTTGATTGTTTAAAAAAAAGGGGGCACCTGTGTTCGAAATGTTTGAGGCTCGAATAGAGCAATAATGTCCAGAATAAGTTTAGAAGAAGCTGCATTGAATTGTTGTTAGATTAATGATGGATGTGAGTTTGTCTGGGAACACCGTGCATGATCCTGTTAGATTTAAAGGATTATTAATGGGGTTGATGTTATGAATCATGGCTCAAAGACTATTGTTGTATTATTGTAGAGATTATGATGATGTTTGCCATCACTGTCATATAATGATAGTGTGGTTACAATGGTTACTGTGATTAAACAATTATGGGCATATCAAATAGATTATTGTGTAAAATAATTCAGAGATCAGCAAGCAAATTTGTCAAAGATGGCACCAGTTTGGATTATTGTTTTGGAAAAAGAATACTTGTTAAACTTCGAAATTCTAGACAGAGTTAAATTTTGATTGCATCTAAGGTAGCATGTTTTGATTTGTTTCACCTGAACAATATCCATATTGATTCCCTATCATTCTACCATTTTTTCGCTAATTACATTCCCTTCATGATCCTGATTTCACTTGTTGCATCCATGTTTTGTGATATAAATTTAGAAAGAAAAGTATGTGTGGAAGCAAAAGAAAGATAACATGGCAAGGGTTTGTGACTGATATTCTTGATAGTTTTACACACAGTTAAATTGTTTGGTTAATTGTTGAAAAATATTTGTATATTCATTCTCTATCATTCTACCATTTTTCGCTAACTATACTCCCTCCATATTTCTCATGAACCCTATCATTCCATGTTCACATGGAAATTAATGAATGGTGTGTTATGGATGGATTTGCATGTATATCGTGTCAATTTTTGAGCCAACTTTTGATTCATGTAAGCAGAGTGTCATGTATGGTTTATTAAGAGCTTCATTACTAACAAACTGATGCTACAGGATGAGATTTTTCAGTAGAGGCCATAGGAGGCCTAGATTTTATATCCATTTTGACACTGACCCGCAAGAATTCAACTAGTTGTTCCAAGAGGAGTTCTTTAATTGGGTTGAACATGGGATAATGCACCCTCGACTAGAAATACCCCCTTTCCATCCTCCTCGGAATATACTAAACATTATCGTTCCTCCACATGTGTATTTGCAGCCCAAAGTCCCCGCAAATGACAGTTGGCAAGAGATCATCAACCAACATGTCTCTCACCATCATGGTTGGCTCACTATTTCATTTCCTTTACCACCACCTGTTAATACCAATGTCCAAATTGCCCGTGTTGTTTCGCCAGTTCAGTCTTCACACGCTAGTAAGAGATTGAAAATTGATATTCCCCAATCTATGCAAGACAGGGGAAAAGCAGTTGCCTCCCCTTCTTCTCCCTCCATTGAATCCTCTAAATCTGTGTCTTCTCACCTTCATTTAAAGTATGATTTCTCCCATGTGATCAGAGAGATACAACCCAAAGGTCCAATCAACCATAGGCTACTTCAGAAAAGTTTAAGAGAAACAACAGTGAAAAGAGGAAAATTGGCTCACAAAGTGGCAAATATTGTTTTTAAATTATGTTTTATATGATTTTAGTTGATAAGGACAATTCTTAATGGTTTTCAACATTTTTTGGAGAGAAAGCCATGTTTTGGATATTGTGGATATATATATTCTTTTTGGATATGATATAAATTATTTCTGATATTTAAATATCCAATTTAAAAGATATTCAAGGGAGTTACAAGGGTGGCATATGGTCAAAATGATTATCTTTTGTGTGTTATATTTCATGGTTTAAAAGGAAGAAATGGCGGGAGTCACAAGGGGTCCCACCTACCTAGTTATTATTAATTAAGACCCTTAACTATATTATTATTATTTATTTCTCCTAAAATAATTAGTTAAGTTAAATCAACTTAACTAAAGAAAGTAGTTGAACTACTTCAACTTATTTGGAAAGAATAAAAGTTGAATGAGAAGAAGAGACAAGAGGAGAATATAAGGAGAAAACAAGACTAAGGTTTGCTCTGTAGTTACATGAGATAGTTTCAGTTTTCATTCATTTATGAGTTTATTCAAAGCCTAATTCTCTTCTTGACACCAGGATCTTATTGTAGACAACAAGGTTCAATCTTGAACCACAATTTTTAGATGCTTGTTTTAGAGGTGTTGATTCATCCTTGATAGTCTGTGTATTCTTGTCTGTTTGTGAATTAAGTTTCATGGTTGATAAAGGATATCTTGCAAATTCAAAATGGCAGCAGTTTGTGGCAAGTTGATCCAGATTATTAATTTCAGTTTTACTTTACTGACGGAGTCTTTTTTGTATGGTGTTCATCGGGGATCTCTAAATCAGACTTCGGTCCATGCCCTCACAGGGGTTTTGTAAAGAGAAAAACACTTTTGGTATCTCAAAATGAAATAAAATCAGATTGTTATTCTGTCTCATATGTGTGTATTTGTGACTTGGTTACTTTTCACTTTTGATCTCCACGTTTACTTTATCGCAAAATCTGTGTACTTTCCATAAGCTTTTTAAAACTTTATTTTATATTGCAACATATTTAAATTATAAATCAGCCTCGGTCCTTGTAATTAATACTTGCGGATTGAGAGAATATTTTGAAGCTATAAACCTCGGGTGACATTCCCAACTATCTTTTCCTAGCCAGGCAAGATCTAAAAATTATTGAGTAAGGTAATTCATACCTTGTCCTCAACATTTATTTGGTGACCACACTGGGGAGATCTTCCATATCTTTCTGGTTGATTGTATTCATAATTATCTTTGAATATTTATGCTTTTGTTTTTTTTATTCTTTGATTGTTTTCTTTTCCTCATGACAGTACCTTCTACGAGGCAGCCCACTATTGAACACGGTCTTAAAGGCCAAACCAGCATTGCCTTGACTTTATTCAGTACTATCTTAGAGACTGCTAATGCCCGGGTTGAGCTTGAACAATCGTGGGAAGTAATTAAATAAGATATAAGTATTCATGAACGATGGGAGGCCAGGCAAAGGCAGCCTAGAAATCAACCATGCCTCTCTTTTTCTTAAAGTTTTGATCTTTTTTTTTTCATGTCCTCAAATCCTCGCATCTCTAGGAGAAGAAGAGGATTGTCTTCTGAAATCACTCCTATCATTGAAATAGGAAGGAGGAAAGCTATTATGTCAACCCAACAAGGTACTCTAAGGAGAACTTTGTCTGTTTCGGCTAGTTCACCTTTCTCACCCTCACCCATCATTTACAAAATGGCATCTGCGGGTGGCTATGGTGGTATTGGAGGTGCCTCATCATCTCAACCTTCGGCCTCATCGGTAATTAGTAGTTTATATATCCATCATGTTCATGTCCAATCTACTACCAACCCTGCTAAGATAATAAAGAAGTATGGGATTTTTCAATTTGAGGAAGATGTTACTACCACCCCATGGCACGTATCCTCTCCCTTGAACCTATCACCTGCTACTCGTCCATTGCCAAAATTTACAGAGCATCTACCTATGTTTTCAGAAAATAATACAATCACTACAAACAAACACTTGGTAGCATTCTCTAATGCCTATCACAATATAGGATCTAATGATAATGATACTTGCATGCGCTTATTTGTCAACTCTCTAGAAGGGAAAGCAACGGAAGATTTTTTTGATCTCCCTCCCAAGATTCTTTTCACTTGGGAAGAGTTAGTTTAGTTCAAGTCCACTTATGGGCAATCTAAGAGCCCAGCCGAATAATTACGGGAATATAATAACATTGCATACAAAGACGGTGATACTATTAAGTCTTTCAACCTTCATTTCACCAAGTTGTATAATCAAATTCTCGAATTTATTCACCCCCAGAACCAAGCTGATTTTATGCATTACTATAATGCTCTACCTTCCCCTTATCGGCATAGGATTGAAGAAAAATATATTGATAATCTTGATTTTTCTCTTCATACTTGTCTAGAATATGAAGAACAACTAGAAAGAATGGGTCTCCCCAAGGGGAACTCGGTTAAACAAACGGACATGTCTGCCCTCCTACAACTTGTACAGGATATGAACAATCGGATGATAGCATATGAACGAAAGGGAAATGTCCCTTCACTTACTCATGGGGCATCATCTTCTTCCTCAACACCTTTTAGGAATACCAATGAAAACAACTTTCATCCCAAAGCCATCATGTCTCGCAGTTGGTGTAACTTTTGCGAGGAAAATCACAACGAAAGTACTTCTGGGGTTAAGAAGAGTGTCAGAGATAAGATCTTTGGAAAAAATCCTGAAACCACCATTGTTGTTCTAGATTGGGCAGAAATGGAAGATGTCATGATCATAAACACTAGGAATAAATTCTATGCTTCAAAAGGAAAATATGATCCCCCTCGCACTTCTTCTAGTCCAAGATCATCTTCACAAGTTGCTATTGTACAAGCTACAAAAACTCTCGATAGTCGAGGAGTTACCTCCCCTCTTCCCTCTTCCAAGTATAACATTCTCAACCAATTGGCTAATATCAAGGCTGATGCTACTCTTTTGGACATGGTTGTCGTCCCTGAATAACAAAATCATCTCAAGAATTTTATGGAAGGAAAAACTTCCACCATAGCCAATCTTTCTAAAGAGTCTAAAGAAGAGGATTCTATTGTAAATAATGTAGGTGTAAACAATTTTAGACACCCTATAAAAAACCCTCCATTTTTCATTTCTGTAAAAATTATGGATAAAATAGCCCATTTTTTCCTAATTGACGACAGTTCGGGTCCAAGCGTAATGTCGAAAATCATCATGGAAGAGATATGCTTATCATGTACTAATGAAAATTTTAGAAGCATTCTCTCCTATAACAGTCTACAACATTAAACTATAGGTGAAATCAAAGATGTGACTTTAGTTCTGTACGCACATCCTTAAATAAGGACAACCCTCAACATCCAGGTAATTGACATGCCAGTAAGTAACTATTCTATCATCTTAGGAAGAGACTGACAAGCCTTGACAGGTGGATATCTTTCACTTGACGTGACACACTTATCCATTCCTCGGAATGGAAATAATATTATAGTCCTAAGGGAAGGAAGAATCTCACCATACATAAGAGCATTATATAGCCTAACGTAAACTATGTCAAGGCAGACTTAGGAGTGTACTCCATCTTTGCAGATGAGGGTGATACTACACTGGAACAAATTGACCTGGAAGATGGTATGTGGCACATGCACTTCCATGGCTCATGCTCCAATGAAGGTAATGGAGCTTATAGGTTAGGTTAAAATTCACAACTTTTCTTATAGGTTAGAATTTGCTTGCACGAATAACGTTACCAAGTTTAAGGCATTATTTCTAGGGATTCAAAATGCTTATAATTTAGGTTGTGGACACCTTACAGTTTATGGGGACTCTAAACTTGTTGTGAACCTTGTATGCAAAATATACTCTCCTAGCAATAAGTCGATGAAATGCTACACCCAAGCTATTTGGATGCTTATCTCGAACTTATTATCATTTAACATCACTCATGTTAAAAAGGAAATTGATTCAATGGTCGACAGGTTAGCTATATTTACAATGTCTCTCACTCGACAACTTCTGACTCAAAGACCTAATTGTACTTTTCAATCTTTATATCATCCTCATGTTCCTGGCAATGTAGAGTCATGGCAGGTCTTCCCTAGTGATGAAGGCATCTATGCTTTCGTACAAAATGAACCATTTAAGCCCGAGGAGATTATATCCATGGAAAATAACAAAATTCTGAAAGGCTTGACTCCTCTTGAAAGTTCATTTTCAGCGAGTGATGTAGGAAACAAAGAAACGCATAAAGATGAGGAGTCAAAAAGGAAATTGGGTGAAACCATTTCCTTGAACATTGGAACACCCGATTCCCCCAAGAATGTTAAGATAGGTGCCCAATGTATTGATCAATAAAAGCTGAAATTCATTGATTTACTTCGTGAATTTCAAGATGTTTTTGCTTGGTCATATGAGGATCTTCATGGTTTTGATCATGCCATTCCTATCAAGGAAGGGATAAAACCAGTTACGAAAAAACAAAGACCCATTAACCCCGCACTTGAAGCTATTATTAGGAAGGAGTTGGAATTTTCTTTGAAAGCTGGTATAATTTTCCCGGTTAAGTATTATAAGTGGGTTTCTAATTTGGTTCCCGTTCAGAAGACAACTGGTCAGATCTGATTGTGCAATGACTTTTGTGCATTGAATAGAGTGAGCGTAAAAGACCATTTTCCTCTCCCTAACATGGAAATGATTTTGCATCAAGTTGCAGGGTCACAAATGATGTCCTTACTTGATGGTTTCTCTAGTTATAATCAGATCAAGGCAAAAATGACTGATAGGTACAAAACCACTTTCACTACACGTTGGGGCACATTTGCTTATGAACACATGCCTTTTGGATTATCTAATGCAGGTGCCACCTTCCAAAGAGATATGCAGATAGCTTTTGACGATCTGATTGGTAAGATTATCCTTGTTTATCTTGATGACTTGACTGTTTATTCAAAGAACCGGTTGGATCATTTTGGTCATCTTAGAAAAGTTCCCACGCGACACAGAAAGTTCGGTATTTCTTTAAATCCTTCTAAATCTATCTTTGCCATTACCAATGGCAAGCTCCTTGGACATATTGTTTCTGATTCAGGAATAAGCATATATCCTGAAAGGATCGCTGCTATTATGAACCTTCATGCCCCCACTTCCAAAAAGGAGGTTCAAGCCTTTATGGGCATTATCAACTTTGTTCGTAGATTTGTTCCTGATTTTTCTTTAATGGTCAAACCAATTCATAATCTTCTAAAGAAAGATCGCTCCTTTTCTTGGATTGAAGACGTCGAAAATTCTTTCGTAAGGATTAAAAAGGAAATCAGTTGTGCATCGGTTTTGGCGAAACCAGACATTGAGAAATATTTTATCGTATGCACTAATGCCACTAAGGAAGCAGTTTTTTCTATTCTCTTACAATGTCATGACTAGAATAATGAAAAACCAGTAGCTTACATGATTCAAATCTTATCAGATGATGAATTCAAGTATTCTTATATCGAAAAACATGCTTTTGCTCTTATTAACGATGTGGATAAATTTTGTCACTTTATCCTAGGCAAGCACACACAGGTAAAAGTCCCTTTTCATGTTGTCAAGTTTTTGCTTTCACAAACTTATATTTCAGGGAAGCTTGCGCATTGGCTTGCCAAAATCCAGGAGCATGATTTAACCATCATGACTTTGAAAAAAATTAAGGGATGAGACTTATCCCTTCACTTAGATCAACATGACGAAACAAGTCAAGATATTGATGAACATGATAATCCGCTTTCAACACTATTTTATATTGAGAGTCAAACACTTCCTATAATTGAACATCCTTGGTATAAAAATCTGGTGTATTACTTGCAATATCAGAAATGCCCAAATGATTTAGATACTCATCAAAGGAGAAGGCTATGTCTTGAATCTTCCAGATATATTATTTTAGGAGATTTTTTGTTCAGGAGGTCTACCGATGGCATATTACTTCGATGTGTAAATAACGAGGAAGCACATAAATTGTTACAGGAAACTCATGGATCTTCATATTTTGTTATTCACGTGGTTGGTCACTTTTATTCTAAAACTATTGCTTTTAAAATCATCAAAAAAGGTTATTATCGGCCTTCACTTTTTCGAGATTCTTATAACTTTTCAAGATCTTGTGACAAGTGCCAAAAATCCGTTGGGAAAGAACTTCTTTTTGCCATGCCTTTGCAGCCTATCCTCCCTGATTTTCCTTTTTCAAAATGGGGTCTAGACTTTATCGGTCCTATTAATCCTCTGTCTTCAGCAAAGTAGGTTTTTATCTTCACGGCCATGGATTATTTCACTAAATGGGCTGAAGTTGTCCCACTTAAACACTCATAGGATGAACACATAATTTCTTTCCTTGAAACTAATATTTTCTCTAGATTTGGCATTCCTTTAGAAATTATTACAGATAACGGTCCCACTCTCATTTCCACTAAGATGACTCAATTTTTAGCTAAGTTGGGATTCAAACATTTCACCTCATCAGCTTATTACCCTCAAGGAAATAGGCAAGCTGAGTTTACTAATAAAAATCTGGTTAGAATCATAAAGAAGCTCATTGAAGATAAGCCTCGTCAATGGCACACCCTCCTCACTTACACCCTTTGGGAAGATCACACTACTACCAAGGTAAGCACAAGTTGCACTCCCTTTCAACTTGTTTATGGTCAAGAAGTTATTTTTCCTAGTAAACTGGGACTTTCTTATCTACGGATGATGCTACAGATCGAAGAATTAAATTCTTCTAATGTCCCTCAAAGAATAAATGCATTGTTATCTTTAGAGGAACAAAGAATGTTTGCCTTGGAAAACATAAAGAGACGATAGCAAACCGTGAAGAAATATTTCAACAAAAGTGCAAAAGCTGTCAGGTTTAAAGTAAATGAGAAAGTCTTGCTTTGAGATTCATCCCATGCTGGCAGAGGAAGACATTCAAAGTTTCAAAAATTATGGCTGGGTCCTTTTAAAATCGCTTTTGTCCTGGGCGCAAATTATTATCTTCTAAAAGACTTGGAAGAGTGATTATTTCCGATAGTACCAACCGTTCCCACTTGAAACACTATGTGGAACCAGTTTGAAGGATGAACGATGCATGGAAGTCACTGTTGTATTTTAGTTGTTTCTCATTGTTTTGGTTTTGCTTTATTGTTTTTCATTTTCTGTTGTTATCTTTTGTTGTTTTCCTTTTTTTTTATCAGAAATAAACTTTGGATCAATTTCACCACAACGATGCTATTCTGTAAGTATTGTTGATCAATAACAATCAATTTACACAGCTGTCATGATGTCCCCCTTGTAGACATCATTGAAATTGCTTTCTGCTTCCAATACCATTGTTAGATAGATGATTGGATTTTCATCCCTACTTTCTGCTATCACTTTCTTCCCTCCACCCTAAGATTCAAGAGAGCATACCAGAAAATTTTCTCCTTAAAACAAAAAACACTTTTACCGTGACCAATCGAATGTTATGCATACAGGAACAAACCCGTCATACGTAACACTTTTCATGAGCTATTCCCAAAGTCCCGGATCATTTTTTCCCTTAAACCACCTCACTCCCCCTGTTGCATAATCATTTTGGTAAGTAATTCTTTGGTCTACGATTCACCTGGTCTGCAAAACCTGACATTCTAAAATCTTAATCTGTTGGAAATAGATTTCCCTGTGGAGTCGCAAGTTTGTTGACACTTGAAAGTGCAATGATGAATAGTATGCTCGCAAATAATTGCCAAGATTTATTATTTAACTATATTAATAATATACTAGTAGGTGGGACCCCCTTGTTTAACTTATGGCACTATGATGGATACACAACGCTTATATTTGGTTTGCCTATGTGTTGGTAGTAACACAACTTTCTACAGCTCATTTTTTTAAATGTTTAAGGTAATATGTGGCGGTTGGGTGATTAAAACATGGAGATAAATGGTTTCGATGATCTCTCATTAAATATGATTATGTTGCCTTATGAATGAAAGAATTATGCTCCAGTTTTAATTTGGATATTGTGTATTTTTCATGGAAAAAGTTTGGGTGATCTCGACCCTTGCTACTATTGTTATGCACACTGTTTGAGTTGCAATTGGGTTGTGTTCCTAGCAAGTTTTCATTTGAGAAAATTTGATAGTGGCAAGGGGTGGCACACTTTGGACTATAGCGCACTTTGCAAAGTGTAATATGGAAAATTTGGATATTTGGTTGTATTAATGGTTTGGAATGTAGTGCTATCATGAGTTGGCTAGTGAGCTTGGCTCATACTAAGAATTGAATGAGGATCTGAAGGAAGAAGCAACATGCAGTAAATGCACGTCACTCAAACTCCCCTCGAGCCTATCACCCTAGTCATTCTTGCATTTTTGGCTATGTTAGTTATTGTTGCTCCACCTTGCTCGGTCGTGGAGGAAGTATACAGCCTTGGGTTTTCTCCTCGCACAATCTTTTACAGGTACGAGGTTTTCTTAATTTTCCATCCATGAGAATTGCTCTGCCCTTAAATCAAATGTTAGCTCTCGTTGCTCGTGGTCTGTGTGATTCTCAAGTTGTTATGATGTTTTTGGAACTATGTTTTTATGGTTGCATCCTTGGTTTCTTATGGTGGTTGTGTGTGACCCTGTTGGATTTAAAGGGTTGGTCGTAGGTCCTTGATGTGTGTAATTGTTCACAGGGAAATGTTAAGTAACAATTGTGGTTTATCCTGCATTGCCATGGTTTTGTATTTGGGTTTGGCCTCTTTGATGAAATGGGCTATCCCATTCTGCCTAACCTCTAGGATTTGTGAATACCTCACATATAGATTGATATTACTGATCTTTGTGGCTAGTCTACCTGCACCATATTTCGACCCTGTGGATGTTTATGTGAATTGTGATGAAGGATTAAAATATTTTGTGCCTTGTCTTGGAAAAACCCTCAGTTGTTGGCCTGCCTTCTTATGACCTCATTGTCACTATGGTGTGGCGAACATTATACAAATATATTGACATTGCTTACCCAGATTTTGATGGGAGCACTATTTGGTCTCTCATTATGTTGTGTTGAAAGAAGTATTGGGTTCACTTGTTTTTTTGGAAGATTACAGACTGTTATACGAAGCTCATGAAGTCAATAGAAACGTTGTGAATTATAGTTATACTATGAAAAGCACTATGTGGAGTAAGCTTTAAGTGTTATGCAACTACCAAACCCTCTGGCTGAACTGCCCCGTTGTCTCTACCCTTACTGTCATGGACATTTCATGAACCCTACACATTACAGTGGAAGCATTGTTTACTTATATTTGAGTTGATGAGAGCATTGTTCTTGCTCGGTTACTTGGGCACGATTTTAATTGGTCCCTTGATTGGCAATTATGGAAAGAACTGTACTCACCTATTCATTTGAAGTTACAGTCTGTGGAAGCTTGTGCTCCAAATAATGAATTATTATTTTTCTTGGTTCAATCATTATGTTGATTGTTTTAAAAAAAAAGGGGCACCTATGTTCGAAATGTTTTAGGCTCGAATAGAGAAATAATGTCCACAATAAGTTTAGAAGAAGTTGCATTGAACTATTGTTATATTAATGTTGGATATGAGTTTGTTTGGGAACATTGTGCATGATCCTGTTGGACTTAAAGGATTATTACTAGGGTTGATGTTATGAATAGTGGTTCAAACACTATTGTTGTATTCTTGTAGCGATTATGATGTTGTTCGTCATGACTGTCATATAATAATAATGTGCTTACAATGGTTAGTGTGATTAAATAATTTTAGGCATATCAAATAGATTATTGTGTAAAATAATTTGGAGGTCAGCAAACAAATTTGTCAAAGAAGGCACCAGTTTGGATTATTGTTTTGGAAAAAAGAATACTTGTTAAACTTCAAAATTTTGGACAGAGATAAATTTTGATTGCATCTAAGGTAGCATGTTTTGATTTGTTTCACCTGAACAGTATCCATATTGATTCCCTATCATTCTACCATTTTTTCACTAATTACATTCCCTTCACGGTCGTGATTTAACTTACTGCATCCATGTTCTGTGATATAAATTTAAAAAATAAAAGTTTGTTTGGAAGCGAAGGAAAGATAACATAGCAAGGGTTGGTGACTGATATTCTTGATATTTTTATACACAGTTAAATTGTTTGGTTAATTGTTGAAAAATATTTGTGTATTCATTCCCTATCATTCTACCATTTTTTGCTAACTACACTCCCTCCATATTTTCCATGAACCCTATCATTCCTTGTTCACATGGAAATTAATGAATGGTGTGTTATGGATGGATTTGCATGTATCTCGTGTCAATTTTTGAGCCAACTTTTGATTCATGTAAGTAGAGTGTCATGTATGGTTTATTAAGATCTTCATTACTGACAAAATGTTGCTACGGGATGAGATTTTTCAGTAGAGGCTACAATGGTCGAAATAACAGAGGCAAGGGAAATTGGAATCGATGCCATAAGAGGCCTAGATTTTCTATCCATTTTGACGTTGACCCGCAAGAATTGAACCAGTTGTTCCAAGCTGGGCTCTTTAATTGGGTTGGCCATGGGATAATGCACCCTCGACCAGAAAGACCCCCTTTCCAGCCTCCTCAGAATATCCCCGGTATTCTCGTTCCTCCACGTGTGTCTTTGCAGCCTGAAGTGCCCGCAAATGACGGTTGGAAAGAGATCGTCAACCAGCCTGTATCTCGCCATCGTGGTTGGCCCACTATTCCATTTCTTTTACCAGCACCTGTTAATACCAATTTCCAAATTGACCATGGTGTTTCGCTAGTTGAGTCTTCACGTGCTAGTAAGAGATCGAAAATTGATATTCCCCAACCTGTGCAAGACAAGGGAAAAGCAACTGCCTCCCCTTCTTCTCCCTCCACTGAATCCTCGAAATCTGTGTCTTCCCATCTTCATTTAAAGGATGATTTCTCCGATGTGATCAGCGAGATACAACCCCAAGGGTCCAATCAACCATGGGCTACTTCAGAAAATTCTAAGGGAAACAACAGTGAAAAGAGGAAAATTGCCTCACAAAGTGGAAAATATGGTTTTTAAATTATGTTTTATATGATTTCAGTTGATAAGGACAGTGCTTAATGGTTTTCAACATTTTTTGGACAACAAGCCCTGTTTTGGATATTTTTTGGATAATGTGGATATATATATTATTTTTGGATATGACATAAATTATTTATGATATTTAATTATCCAGTTTAAAAGATATTCAAGGGAGTTACAAGGGTGGCATATGGTCAAAATTACTATCTTTTATGTGTTATATTTCATGGTTTAAAAGGAAGAAATGACGGTAGTCACAAGGGGTCCCACCCACCTAGTTATTATTAATTAAGACCCTTAACTATATTATTACTATTTATTTCTCCTAAACTAATTAGTTAAGTTAAATCAACTTAACTTAAGAAATTAGTTGAACTACTTCAACTTATTTGGAAAGAATAAAAGTTGAATGAGAAGAAGAGACAAGAGGAGAGTAGAAGGAGGAAACAAGACTAAGGTTTGCTCTTTAGTTACATGAGATAGATTCATTTTTCATTCATTTATGAGTTTATTCAAAGCCTAATTCTCTTCTTGACATCAGAGTCTTATTGTGGACAGCAAGGTTCAAGACTGAACTTCTCTTTTCATACTCTTGTTTTAGAGTTGTTGATTCATCCTTGATAGTCTGTGTATTCTTGTCTGTTTGTGAATTAAGTTTCATGGCTGATAAAGGATATCTTGCAAAGTCAAAATGGCAGCAGTTTGTGGCAAGCTGGTCCAGATTATCAATTTTAGTTTTACTTTACTGTCGGGGTCTTTTTATATGGTGTTCATCGGGGATTTCTAAATCAGACTTTGGTCCATGCCCTTGCATGGGTTTTGTAAAGAGAAAAACACTTTTGGTATCTAATAATGAAATAAAATCAGATTACTATTATGTCTCATATATGTGTGTTCGTGACTCGGTTACTTTTCACTTTTGATCTCCATGTTTACTTTATGACAAAATCTGTGTACATTCTAGAAGCTTTTTTTAATTTAATTTTATATTGCAACATATTTAAATTATAAATCAGCCTCAGTCCTTGTAATTAATACTTGTAGATTGAGAGAATATTTTGAGGCTATAAACCCCGGGTGACATTCCCAACTATCTTGTCCTAGCCATGCAAGATCTGAAAATGTTTGAGTAAGGTAATTCATACGTTTTCCTCAACAGTAAGCCTGAAGGTCGTCTAGGATTTATGCACGTATGAAGAAATCTTGGAAAATCAATTTTCGCATGAACCCTCTCCCTACATGACAAATGAATCTCCAAGTGACGGTAACAAGAGTATTTCTCCTCGAGCAAACTATGACGAGATTTGAAATGATGGGAATGGAATTAATGGATCATTAGGAGAAAGTGGGATCCATCTTGGTGATCTTTCTCCCTCCCTTAAAGTTATCGATAATCCATATTACAAAGAGGTGAAAAGCTCAGAATACCAGGCATCAAGAGGAAAGTTATTCAAAGGCTTGTGAGGGGGGAAAAAAGGAAAACATGCACTCTGGATCAAGGGAAACGATACCGAAAAGGAACTCAAAGTACATTAAGGAGAGGAGAGGCTTAGTACAAATGGTAGTGGGAGTGGACATACCAGTCTCTGAAATTGTGAAGCTCGTCGATAAAACTTTGGTGGTTCATTTTAATGGGAAGCAAGCTGGAGAAAAAGCCCTTGGTAGATGGATGAATTAGTACTAGAAACCCATGTTAGAGTATATTCTGGAAGCTCGCATCCTAGTAAGAGGTTGGAACTCGTTTCTACTCCGATCAAAGGATGACTGTAATAAATTATTGCGGAAGAATTGGAACTAGGGCGCTTCCAGCCTAGTCCTAAAACCCTAGACGATTGAATTCGATCCAGTCAGAGAACTAGTGTCAATTATGTGGGTATGGGAATTTTACTGGGTCTTCCAGTTACCTTTTGGTCAAAGGAGGCCCTCAGATCAATTGACAAAAAAATTGGTTCCTTTATAGGATTGTAACCCAATTCGGCTTCCAAGACAAACCGATGTTGGGCCTGGATCCAGGTGGAGGTGGATAATAGAGAAGGATTGGTCAGAAGTGTGGATATCATCCTTGGATATAGGATTTGGCATCAAAAGCTGGATTAATATAATCTACCTTTCAGATGCCATGGACATCATGAAATTGGACATTTGTGTGCCCAGTGCCTCTCACCCAGAAAGTTTACAAGACCTGGAAAACAAAATCCACCTTGTGACGGTTAATCTCAGAGGACATGGTATCAATGGAAGGAAGGAGTGAGTAATAATAGTCCCCTCAGTAGGGAACTAGGACAAAAGTCAAAGACATGTTGAGGATTCTCCAAACTCAAGTAAAAATATTTTTTCAGTTTCTCTTGTTTCGTAGAACGTTGAAGGGAATGTGTCTCTAGTGGCCATGGATCCCCTTGATGTTCCTCCCCCCTCCCCTACTCCTCTCCCCCATTGATGAAATTTCCCTCAAAAAGAGATCTTTCCCTTCCTTCCCCTTCCCCAAATCACCCTAGATCACCGGGCCCTACGATCCCTAGCTTGTTAAAGCTTGACTCAAAGAAAAATCCACCCTCTCTTTGTTGCTCTCCCCTACCTCCAAGCCCTGAAATTTTCCTTTCCCCAATCAAGGGAAACCCTCTTCTATCCCCCCTTTCCTCTAGGTTTTCTTCAACTCCTCTTAAGAAATCCTCTTCCTTCCCCTTTCCTCCTCCCTACTCTATTTCCCCTATCAAGGGTTATGCTCTTCAACCTAGAGGATGCCAGAAGGATGCACCACCTTTAGAAGGAGGCCTAGCACTTGACCCACCTCAAGTTTCCCATATGGGAATGAAATCACACCTTATCAAATCCCAAGAGAAGGAAGCAATGGAGATAAGAAAAGGAAGACATGTTCCAATAGTGAGGGCCCTTAGAACAGGGAGTGCTCGTTATCCCCATGCAAAATGATCATTATATCCTTCAACTCAAGAGGTATTGGGAGGGGGGGGGGGGGGGGGGGGGGAGAGAAGCTAGACCTCAAAAGGTTGTTTAGAAGCCTTAAACATGACATAATTCTCCTTCATGAGACAATGTCTTCGAGTGAAAAAGAAAGGGAGACTCTAGAGTTGTGGCTCAAAAAATAGTCTTTCTATGTTTTTGACGTAGAAGGAACGTCTGTAGGTTTGATTACTTGGTGGAGTCTATAATTTAAGGCCTACTCCTCTACTTCCTTTCGCACTTCAATTTCAATGAAGTTGAGACACAAAGATAGTGATTTTCTATTTTTAGTCTTGAACATCCATGGTCCATACACTGACAAAATCCCCTTCTGAGAAGATTTAAAAGGTGCAAGTGCATTCAGTGAACCCTTTACAGTGGCATGAGGTGACCTTTATTTCACCCTCTCTTCAAGAGAAGTATGGTGTAATATACCAGATATAAAATGTATGCAGAACAGAAATAAAATGCTAGTAATGGCAGAATAACAACAATATAACCAGAACATTCACCACAATAACACTGAAATGATATAAGAATAACAACAGAAATAGCACTTTGAATCTGAAAGCAATTTTCACGGGCCTCTTCGAGGGGGAAACCTCCAGTTGAGCAGAGCTCTATTACAATAAAATCCAAGTTAGGGTTCTCATACCCTTGACTCCTATTTATACTAAAAAGAAGCATCTAGAGGAAGATCCTTCTAGAGGCGGAAGCTTCTATTAGGTCCTCTTACATCCGCCTTATTCTATTTTATTGAAAGGCCTTATTAATATTGACCTGTATTACATCTGAATATATTGTTCTACCTATGTGCGGGTTAGGACCCTAACATGTCTGCCCCCTTAAAAACAGCCTTGTCCTCAAGGCTTGAGATGAGGAAATTGTTGCAGAATGGTAGTTGGTTCCCAAGTGGCGTCTTCTGGAGTTGTATCTTTCCACTGGACTAGCACTTCCTTGATGGTTCTCTGACGTAGGCAACGCTCACACTGGTCCAAAACTGCTTCTGGTTGTAGCCAAATGGATCCTTCTTCAGCTAACTCTGGAAGGTTGGTTTGAATTTGGCACTTAGCTCCAATCACCTTCTTTAAGCATGAAACATGAAAAACAGGATGTAGCTTCGAATGGCCGGGCAAAGCTAACTAATAGGTGACTTGTCCCACGTGCTTGAGCATGGTATAAGGACCATAAAGCGCTAGCTTCTGACAATGCTCGACCTTGAGGGAAGTTTGCTTGTAAGGTTGCAGTCGAAGAAACACCTGATCCCCTTCTACAAATTGACATTCAGAGCGACCTTGATCTGCTTGTTGCTTCATGTGATTCTGTGCCATGACCAAATTATATTTGAGGGTACGGAGAATGGCCTCTCGAGCTGTAAGTGTTAGGTCAACCGCCTAGACCTTCGAGGCACCCGGTAAGTATGAGAGAACTGAAGGTGGCTTCTGTCCATATACTGCTTCAAAAGGAGTCATGCGTGTAGCTGTATGGTATGAAGTGTTGTACCACCATTTAGCTAGGGGTAACCATTGAGCCCACTGATTTTGCTTTTTCGAGGAAAAACACCTCAAATATGTTTCCAAACACTTGTTGACAACTTTTGTTTGGCCATCAGTCTGGGGATGATAAGTTGTGCTGAGATGCAATTATGTGCCTTGTATCTTGAACAGTTCTTGCCAAAAATTGCTTGTGAAAGTTGGGTCGCAATTAGAAACAATAGAGTGTGGCATGCCATGAATCGTGAAGACCTGATCCATGAAGATTTGAGCCACCATGGATGCTATAAATGGGTGTTGAAGGGCACAAAAATGAGCGTACTTGGAAAGGCGATCAACAACTACCATGATGACGGATTTATTTCTTGATTTGGGTAAGCTGGTAATAAAATCCATAGAGATATCCTTCCAAATAGCAGGTGGAATCGGCAGCGGTTGTAGTGTGCCCGGAGATTTGACTATTTCTCCCTTGTTGTGTTGACACACATCACATTCAGCTACAAAATTATCAATGTCTTGTTTCATACCATCCTAGAAAAAGGAACGTTTGACCCTGTCATAGGTTTTGGTGAACCCAGAGTGCCCTGTTGTGGGTGTAGCATGAAGCTCAGAAAGTACCGTGGATTTAAGCTTTGATTGTTTACTTAAATACAAACAGCCTTTGTATCGAAGTTCCTCATGGAGCCAAGAGTACCCTGGGGAAGCTGGAGCATTGGACTACAATTGTTGGATCAACTGCGAACTTTTGGGGTCTTGTAGCCATTCCTGGCGAACGGCTTGGAGCCAATCTGGTACAATGAATGAAAGAGAAAAAAGGGATCCTTCATTTTCATATTTTCGAGAAAGTGCATCCGCAACCACATTGTCTTTGCCTTTCTTATAAATGATCTCATAATCATATCCAAAGAGTTTAGTCACCCATTTTTGTTGTTCTGGGGAGGAAATGTGTTGTTCCAAAAAATACTTGAGGCTTTGATGGTCTGTCTTAATTTGGAACCGTTGCCCCAATAGATAAGGACGCCACAGATCCACGGCATGTAGAATAGCCAACATTTCCTTTTCATAGATGGATTTTCTCAGATTTCTTTCAGATAGTTGCTTGCTGGTAAATGCCAAAGGTCGACCCTCTTGCATAAGGACAACACCAATTCCTTTCCCTGAGGCATCACATTCCAACACAAAGGTCTTTGTGAAATCGGGAAGCGTGAGGAATGGAGTGGTGCACATGGACATCTTCAAGGTTTGAAAAGCTTGAGTAGCAGCTAGAGTCCAAGTGAAAGAGTTTTTTTTTAGGAGAGCAATGAGAGGTGTTGCAATCTTCCCATAATTCTTAACAAACTTGCGATAATACCCTGTTAAGCCTAGAAATCCACACAAGCTCTTAAGAGTATTTGGGTGAGGCCAGTCTTGCATAGCTTCAATCTTTTTAGGATCCACCTTGACGCCATCTTTGCCAACCAGATGACCCAAGTATTCGACTTCTGAGGCGCCAAAAGCACATTTAGACTGTTTTAGGAAAAGTTGGTGCTGAGAGAGTAAATGGAGAACTCGATCCACATGAGCAAGATGGTCTGT
>JASDQU010100740.1:32403-43196 GCA_032191745.1 Picea mariana | reverse complement strand
GCCCCTCTCTCCTTTCTTCCCATTCTTCTCCTCTCTCATTCCATTTCCCCTTAACATTTATCCTAAGTTTTATCCAACCAATGAAATCATTCCATGTGGAAACCACTCATTTGATGACACATGGCAACTCTATTAACCAATGGGAGGATGACACATGGCAACAAATGAAACCGTGACATGTGGCAGCCCATGGTAACCTATCACATAATGACATGTGGTGATGATATGGATTGATGACTCATCACTGACTAGATGATGACTGGGCGACTATTGGAGGATGACTGGGCAGTCAAAATATTTAATTATTTAACTAATTTTCTAAGGGGTTGAATCTCTTAGTTTCTATATTCTCTTCATGCTTCACATGAAAAGAATGATAAGATTTTCATTATATACATTAAACTCTCTAATATCCCCCTACATATGGAATATATATTTCCCAATAAAAATTCAAATTTTTAAAGGAGAAGGACGAATTGAAATCAATGGCCAAGATTAACCCATGAAAACTGATCAACGACTGTTGAACCTTGATGTTTTGGAGGCCATATCTTGAGATCCGGGAGTTCGATTTAGGAAAAATATACTTTGTTGGAAAGATAATTTGACTAGGAAGATGATGGAACATGTTTCAAGGGCCAAAAGTGGCCATATTTTTCTCATAAATTGAAAGAACAATCAACTATATTTTTATGCCCTCCTAATAAATCTGCTTGGTACCTCGACTTCACGAGCTCATATCTTGAGATCCAAAAATAAAAATCTCACCCAGGAGGACTTGTTGGAAACCTAAGATGATGAATATTACATCTAAATTCGTTTCCATGGCTGAGAAATTGAATGTCATACCTAGAAAATTTAAATACACTCCTCTCTTTTAAAAGACAGTAAATTAAAAGTTTTGAAAACAAAATTTATTAAATACAAAAAGGCTCACTTCAAGACATAGATGTCAACGATGAAAATTCATTAATGAGACTTTATTGAGGCATCAATTAAATTGATTATTCCAATAAAGAGAACGCTCTAACTACTCAAGAAGTTAGAAGAACCAGTTTTAAAAAGCAAGAAAGGGCTACAACAAAGGGTGAGAGAGAAGGTTGCATTATCAGAGCAAAAGATCAGAACAGAAGGGTCCAGCCGTCAAAATGAAACCAAGCTTATGGTCAACAAACAAAGATCTCCTTCTTCTCCATTCTTCTTCTTCTTCTTCTATACCACTTTCTCAAGCCTTTTTGTTCATATTTATGAACTGAGCATAAAGCTAAGTTCTTGAGTGTTTCTCTTGTATTATTCCAAGACTTTACTTATTTGATCATGGAGTATTTGCAACCATATATATGATTTTCAGATATATTTTGTGTATTGTTGAATATCTTTTATGAATAAAACTTCACGGACAACTACTTCGGAGTTTTACTTTGATGATTTCTCAGACCTTGGGATCTCTGAGGATGCGATTTTTTAAGTATTCCCATCAAATTCTTTTCATTATTGAATGCAAAACTCTTTTAAAGTTCTTTGAAATGATCAAAACCACTTCATATTTTTTCTTTAAGAGAAGATATGTATACATCCACTATTTGTATGTGATATAGAGGCTTGTTTATGTGATGTTGAGTATACATATATTCTGATTTTGAAACCTTCCTTCATTTTTTTATTTGTTGAGAAGCAGTTTGCTACACATAAAGATCAAATCAAGTTATTAAGAACCATTTCAATATTAAAATAAGCAATAAGATTTTGGTGTTTGTTGTCTAGCATTCTTCCCAATTCAAGATATTCAAGATATATCTTTCAACCAAAGAGGAGTACCACCTCTATAAAAATGCAAGGGGATTTATATTCTCATGAGGTTGTTGTTTCGATCTTAACCGATTCAAACATCAACAAGGTGTAATCAACCAATTGTGAATGATTAATGCTTTTGACACCTCTTACCACTTCAATCCTTGAAATGTTACCTAAGCATCTTTCATATTCTAGTTTCCTASTCAATGACTTAGCCATAATAATATAAAGAAGTGAAGATAAGGGACATCCTTGATGAATCCCTATGCTTCCTTTGAAGAAAGGAGTGGACCTTCCATTCACTAAGGGGGAAATCCATGGATTACATATGCAAGCARAGACCCAATAGATGAAAGGAGGAAAAAAAAACTAAATTTAAAGAGAATGTCTTGAAGAAAGGAATGGTKCACTCCATCAATTGCATTAGCCATATATATTTTGATAATCATACYTTTGTCTTTGTTGTCTTTGCTAGAATGCACCGCTTCTTGAATCAAGATGATGGTGTCCATTATTTTCCTCTTCTTCATGAAACCACATTGACTTTATGATATAATTTTGGGTAATGGCTACTTCAATCCATTGGCTATTATCTTGGACAACATTTTGTATGAAGCATTGCATAATGAGATGGGCTGAAAATTTGTGAATGAGGGGTTGGCCTTTTTTGGTATGAGAGATAAGAAAGATGAATTGGTGCTTCCCCCAATCCTAGATGATTTATGAACTCATTTTATAATGTGTTTGAGGTCTAATTTTATGTTATCCCAACATTCTCTGAAAAAATGAATTGTGAAACAGTTTGGCCCCAAAGCTTTATCTCGGGCTTGGCTCCAAATTGATTTTTGGATTTGTTCCTTAGTTATTTCTTTCATTAGGTATAGATTCTCATTGGGGGGGATAATTGTAGGAATATTTATTAAAACAATTATTGTATCTCTTGGATCAGACCTTTCTCTTTCAGTATACAACACCTCAAAGTGAGGTCAGGTGGCCTCTTTGATCTCTATGAATTAATTAAGAGTCCTACCATCCTCCACAATGATATCTTTCACAATGTTTCTTAGAGTCCTGGCCTTAGCTTTCCTATGGAAGAATTTTGTGTTTTTTTTCTCATAATTTAACCAAAGACTACAATACTTAAGCCTCCACATTTCTTCCTCTTGCCATTGTGTCATGTGATATGTTTTTAAAGACAATATTTTCTACTTTAATCAGATCATTGTTTATTTCTTTGGAATCCAATTTGTTTTAGATGTTGATCAGTTGGGTTATGCAACTTTCTTTCTCTCATTCAAGAAGAGAATACACCGATTTTTTCCATTCCTTTATACCGATCATCACATCTCTTAACTTATGTTCCCATATATATACTGGGGAACCTTGTAATATCCTTGAACAAAATTATTAATTCTTCCTATGTGAAAATGATATTAAAACGTTATAATAATTTGCTTAATGATGAATATTATCAAACGCGTGGAAAGCACACATAAATAGAGTGGAATAATATGGAATCTTATTATGAATGGGAACAAAAATACAAATATCTCTAGTGGTTGTAAAAACAACTGCAGAACAAAACTAGGAATATAAACTATTGGTTGCTAGGGTAGCTACACAATCTGTTACAAAACACACAAGGAAACTTGGTATGATGCCAACATAGAAACAGAGGCTCTCCATGCCTCCCWCTGCTATGCTCCAATATACTTCAAGATATTCAGAAAATACCACAAGACAAAGACTCMAAATGAACTCTCCTTTGTCTATGTAGGGTGGGTATTGCACCACCAAAACTAAACCTACAYTGGAAGGGTTTTGCCCAAAACCCTAACGAAAACGTTAGTCGCAAGAKCACTCAATACATATCAAATAATAATTCCCAAAGAGGTAGGCTCCCCTTCTATTTATTCTTCTTCTTTGATTCTTCTAGATCTTCCTTCTTGACCAAATCAAACCCTCACTTGATTAAAATATAATTATTTATTTGATTTAATATCTYTTTAGGGTTTGATAGTTYGACTCCCCTTTTTCTTTGTTGACTATAGCCTACATGAGTCATGTAGGCTAATGAGTCATCAATTGGAGGGGGACATTACAGCCCTCCCTTCCCGAAATTTCTTGTCCTCGAGCAATTTTAGATCAGGGTGTTGTAAAWTTTGTTCACCTTCCCATGTAACATCTTCTACAAGCAACCCCTTCCATATGACCATGTACTCTCGAATAACTTTGCTTTTTAGTCTTCATTCCTRTACATCCACAATCCTTTTAGGTGCCAAAACCAATTGTCCATCCTCATCTAGTGGAGGAAGATCTGTCGAAGTGGTGGCCTGTTGGCCCAATGCCTTTTTTAGGCATGACACATGGAATGTGTTGTGGATTTTTCTTCCCTTTGGTAGCTCCAACTCATATGCCACCTCTCCAACTCTCCTAATCACTTTGTAGGGTTTGTACAAATGAGGTTTCAACTTCTCTGCACCACTCTTCTTCAGTGAAGATTGTCGGTAAGTTCGTAGCCTAAGAAACACTAGGTCCTTGACCTCAAAACTGTGCTCTAAATGATGCCTATCTGCATACACCTTCTGTTGGTTCTGAGCAACCTGCAAACTCTCCTTTAGGATCCTCAAGATGTCATGACTTTCCTGCAACTAGTCTTTGGCCTTGGGAGCCCTGCTCTCTCCAAATGCCAATTCTACAAATGATGGGGCATCATAGCCATATACAACCTTGAATGGACTCATCCCGATGGACATGTGATGAGTGGTGTTGTAATAGTTCTCTCTGAGATGCAACCATTTTATCCATTCTCGTTGTTGTCCTGACACATAGTTCCTCAGGTACCCTTCTATCCTTTTGTTCACTATCTCAATGTGTTTTTCTATCTGGGGATAATAGCTAGTACTAGGTTTCAAATCTGTCCCAGATAACCCGAATAGCTCCTGTCAAAACTCACTGAGAAACCTGCTATCCCAGTCACTAACTATGTTCCTTGGAAGACCATAGAGTCTGAACACTTCCATGAAGAAGAGATCTGCCACCTGAGATGCGTTGTATTATGAAGGAATGGAAAAAAAAATGTGCATATTTGTTCAACATGTCTACCACCACATAAATACAATTCCTGCCCTGGACTTTTGGTAACCCTGTAATGAAATCCATGGAAATGCTCTCCCATTTCCTCTCTGGAATAGATATTGGCTGGAGTAAACATGTTGGGTGTGTCATTTCTGACTTGTTATGCAGACAAGTCTTGAACTCCCTCATGTATCATAGTACATCCTCCTTGAGACCCTTCCATGAGAATCTCTCTCTCACATGTCTATAAGTCTTCAAGTACCCTGGGTGGTCGACTAAAGGGGCATCATGAATTGCCCTCAAGATCTTATCCTTGAGCATGGATTCAGATACAAGATAGATCATCTCCTTATAGTAGATGATATCATCCACTACTATGTATCTGTCATCCTAGTTGGTACCTTCCATCAACTCACATGCGAATGTATTTTTGGAATATTCCACCAAGAGGGTAGACTTCCAGTCTATTGAGACCTCGGCAAGGGAAAAAACTGAAGACCTCCTGGAAAGGGCATCGACAACTACAATCTTCTTKCCCTTAACATATTCAATATCAAAGTCATAGGCTTGTAACTTACTCACCCACTTTTTTTGTCTTTCTCTCAAATCCTTTTTCTTCATAAAGTAATTCAATYGGTTATGGTCAGTCCTCACTACAAAACGTCCTCCTACTAGGTATTGTTAGGATTTATCCAGTGCATGAATAATAGCCAACATMTCCTTATCATAGATGTACTATAGCCTTTCTGGTTCCCTCAACTTCTTGTTGTCAAAAGGTATGGGATGGTGGTTTTTGCATCAATACCACTCATATCCCTTCTCTAGATGCATCACACTCCAGTACAAACGACTGAGAGAAATTTGGAAGTGTTGGTACAGGGCAAGTGCTCATTACCTTCTTTATTCATTCAAATGTTTCTTGTGCTTCCTCAATCCACCTAAATGTTCCCTTTTTGGCCATATCTGTTAGCAGTGCCCCAAGTTGTGAAAACCCTTTCACAAATCGTCTGTAATAGCTGCATATCCAAAAGAATCCTCGCAACTCTATGATCGATCTAGGGGTAGGCCAATCTAAGATCACCTGGATCTTTTCTTGATGCACCTTCACTCCCTCAAAACCTATTATGTGCCCTAAATACATGATCTCCTTCAATCCAAATTCACACTTTGCCTCCTTGGAAAAAAACGATTGTTCCCCCATAAGGGTGAGAATCTCATCCACATGCCCCAAATGTTCCCTCCACGTCTTACTGTAGATCATAAGATCATCAAAGAACATGAATAAGAACCTTCTCAACTATTTTTTGAAGATATAGTTCATACATGACTGGAAGGTAGTTGGTGCGTTAGTCAACCCAAAGGGCATGACCACAAACTCATAGTGACCATAGTGACATCAGAATGTTGTTTTGTGGATGTCCTCCTCTCTCACCATGATATGGTGGTATTCTGATCGAAGATCAATCTTCGAAAAATATACTGCTCCATGTAGCTCATCTATCATCTCGTCAATCCTTGGTATTGGGTATTTATTCTTAAGAGTATTCTTATTTAGAGCCTTGTAGTCAAGGCACATTCTCCTCATGTCATCCTTCTTCTTCACCAATACTACTGAAGAAGAAAATGAGCTAGAGCTAGGCCAGATGTATACCATCTCCAACAACTCTTGTATGGCCTTTTCTATCTCGTCCTTGAAATTCTTTGGGTGTTTGTATGGTGTAGTAATCGTTGGCTTGGCCCCTTCCTCTAACTCAATGACATGTTTGAATCCTTGGTCTGGTGGTATTCCTACTGGTAGTAGCCCAAATACCTTATCATGCTTACCAAGTAACTCTTATATGTCTGCATGGTAATGTTGAAGATCCTGGGATGGCTTATGCATTGTGACCAAACACTCTACCACGCATGCCACATCTATGTGTGTAAAGAGAGCCTCCATGCATTTGTTGGATAAAACCTTGGGTGCTCATGTTGACATACCCCTCAAGAAAACCCTCTGACCCCTAGGGTCTATGAATTCCATCTTGATCTTCTAATAATTCATTTTGAAGTCTCCAAGGGAATATAGCCATTGTACTCCCAATACCACATTGGTGTCTGCTAGTTCCACCACATAAAAGTCATCGGTCAACATGTAGTTTCCCAATGTCACATCCAACCCTTTAATCCTCTGAGTACATGTCATGTTGTACCCATCTTCCACTACTACTTCAAAACCTTCAAATTCCTTTGTGGAAATTTGTCTCCTAGTAACCAATGTTGCATCTAAGAAATTATGGGTGGCCCCTCTATCAATCAGTGTCGTAACTCTTTTTCCCTACATAATTCCCATGATTCAAAAGGTATAGTACTTGGGGAATCTTGATAATGTGGCTATGATCACCTTCTTGGCCCCTTCTTGTAATGGTGCATGTTCTATAATTTCAAGGTGTGGTGCCTCACCATTGTTCTGACCCTCATCTAGACTGTGCAGGTTCTCCTCCTCACCTTCATCTTCTTCATCAAATAATGCTTCAATATAATGGACCTTTCCCTTTCCCATACATYGGTGACSTAGTTCCCATGGATCTTTGTAACTAAAGCATAGTTTCTTTCTTCTAATTTATCTTTGAGTGTCGCCATCCAACCTATCTTTCCATGTCCATGTCTGCTGGGGAAAMTTTGTCMCCTWCCCCTTCTGAGGAATGAAGGTCTTTACCAGGSTCGTTCCGACCATTGTGTCTRTCATATCCTGAGTTTTCTTGATGGCATATTGTAATGTGGGTGACCTAAAAGCCTTAACCCAACCCTTCAAGGGTTCAATTATCCCCTCTGTAAATAGCATCACCAACCTTTGTTCTGAGATATCAATTACCATGACAGCCAACCTCTGACACTCTATGATAAATTCCTCTGGTGTACCTATCTGTCTCAACTGGGCCAACTCCCTTAAATGAATTCCAGGATCCTTCCTTTCGAACCTGTCCATCACCCTTTAGGTGAATTCTACATATGATATAATGTTAGCATGTCCAAGGGTGACCAACCCATGATGCCACCATTCATGAGCCTCCCCATCCAAATGTAAGGTGGAAATATTGATTTCCTTCGCCTCGGTCATTGGGTTGAGCTGGAGGTAAGTGTCCATCTTTTGCACCCCAAGCGCTAACTGAACTCTTAGTTGATCCATCGAAAGAGGGAATAGTTAACATGCCCACCCTGCGCATAAGATCATAGTTTTGTTGGTACTACATTGATTTGTTCCATTCCCTTGGTTTGTTCATATATTTAGCATTGTAATAATCTTGGAAAGAAAATGCTTCCTAGAAACCTTCTTGTGTGGCTATGTACTCTTTGTAACCCTTAAAGGGATCACTATCCTAGTCCTGTTTTTTTGGAACTTTTGTCTGTTGCTCCTTAAGAAATTGTGGTAATGATGGCCTTGGTATTTTACTGCTACTCGTCGATGAGTTGCTCTGTATTGGAATATGAGTGTTGTTATTCTCCCTATAGGCCCTACTACTTTGTTGACTGCCCTCTGTCTAATTCCCATTGTAGCCTCCTTGGATTTGGTTAAGTTATGTCAGTAGTTATGTTGTTTGTTGTTAACTAGCAGTCATATGTAGTTGTCCTGCAATTATAGATTCCAACAATTGTTGGACTTTGTCTTCACCCTGGTTTCCCATGCTTCCTTCTAGTTTTGATTCTGATGGGATTTCTTCTAACTTCCTCTCCGATGATTTGTTAGAGGGTTGTCCTCCACCCCCCTTCTTCCTCGGCATTACAGGCTGGCAGAATCACTAGCTCTGGTACCACTATAATATCCTTGATCAAAATTATTAATTCGTCCTATGTGAAAATGATATTAAACCCTTACAATAAATTGCTCAATGATGAATATTATCAAACACATGGCAAGCACACATAAATAGAGTAGAATAATATGACATCTTATTATGAATGGGAACAACAATACAATTATCTCTAGTGGTTGTAAAAACAATTGCATAACAAGACTAGGAATATAAACTATTGGTTGCTAGGGCATCTACACAATTTGCTACAAAACACACAATGAAGCCTAATATGATGCCAACATAGAAACCAAGGCTCTCCAATCCTCCCATTTCTTTGCTCCAGTATACTACAAGATCTTCAGAAAATACCACAAGACAGAGACTCCAAATGACCTCTCCTTTGTCTAGCCAGGGTGGGTATTACACCACCGAAACTAAACCTGCACTGGAAGGGTTTTTTCCCAAAACCCTGACGAAAACGCTAGCCGCAAGAGCACTCAATACATATCAAATCATAATGCCTAAAGAGGTAGGCTCCCCTTCTATTTATTCTTCTTCTTTGATTCTTCTAGATCTTCCTTTTTGACCAAATCAAACCCTCACTTGATTAAAATATAATTATTTATTTTATTTAATATCTCTTTAGGGTTTGATACTTTGACTCCCCTTTTTCTTTATTAACTATAGCCTACGAGAGTCATGTAGGCTAGTGGGTCATCAATTGGAGGGGGATATTACAAACCTTCAATCCACTCCCTCTATATAATCCCCACATTTGATTGACCTTGGAGCCATAGTGGGTTAAAGGGAAATAATATTGGCCCATAAATTGAAGTTTCCCGCATCACAAGAATGATTATAGGTTTTTGATATGATGTTTCCCAACGGAGAATCCTTGACGAAATCGCATTGTTAGTGAGGAGAAGTCTCTTTGGACTAAGAAATGGTATAAGTGATTTGCTATGTGTCTCAACCCTAGTCGTTTGTTCGACCAAGCATATCTGTCTTTGGAGGTTTTAATATCTACCAAATCCCTATTAGAGATAAGGTCTTCCATTTGTTTTCTGAAAGGATCTCTAGCCAGACTTCCACCTCTTTTCTCTTTATGATTGAGGATAACATTAAAATCCCTTCCAATGATATTATTTTGGTAATATTTTAAATGTTTCATTGCTATCATAGATTCCCATAAATCCCCCTTTTCATTATTTAATAATGAAACCTACACACTATATGCATTTATCCTCATTCCTGGTTGTATATGGATGAAACTTGTCAATAGCCAATGCTAGGTCTGAAATGTAAATTCTAAATGAAATATCTGACTATTCCAAACTTTACAAAGGCCTCTTGAAGCCCCCATTGAATTTATTACTTGTCCCTTACTTATCTTCCATTGAAGTTTACATAATTTAACAGCTTCTTCGGCCTCTAGCTAAGTCTCATAGATTGGCAAGATAGAGGGGTTTTGCTATCTTTATAAGACCCCTTATTGATTTGCCTTGAACTTACTACCCATCCCATGGCTATTCTAGAATATGATGATCGTTACTTACCTACTTGTTTTTAAAACCCACCAATAGGTGGGTTCGTTGAACCTGATTTCCTGACATTCCCGACGACACTTGAACCTAAAGATCACTCTATGGTTGTTTTGGTGCCCAATTCTTTCTCTTTATTTACTATTACTTTCCTTACTTCTTTGGTTGGCTTTCTACCTACCTTTTTATGAGCTATTTATTTCGTTTCTTATTCTATTTTCTCTTCATTATTTGCTTGTTGTTGAGATTTTTTGTCTACTTTTCTGGGCTATGATCTACTTCCTCTTGATGATAAGAAACATAACATTGTCCCCTCAATGGTAACATTTCCAGATTATCCCCTAATACTAGTATTGATGTAGGAATCGTTATACCTGCTGGTAGTATTGCTAACATCTCTATATGAGGGAAAAAATCATCTTGTGATAGAGCTTCATACCTGTTAGATCCAAGGTTTAACCCTCCATCCTTTGGTTGATCTAGAGATTTATTGGCTATTACTCAAGAATAAGACTTACCTAGTTCGATTTCGTAAGGATGCTTACTAGATTGACCAGGTCTTGAAGGTTTCAATTTCCCCTCCCCTATTGGAGTTTATTTGGAC
>JASDQU010100740.1:0-14803 GCA_032191745.1 Picea mariana | reverse complement strand
TTATGTGACATTGCTCCTCTTGATGCTTGTGATGTATTATTAGGCCAACCATACTTGTGGAAGCGACATGTTGTGTATGAGTCCCACCCTCGCACTGTTATTGTTACCTTGGGAAATAAGTTGTACAGGATACCAGAGGTACCACCGCCTGCCACTATCTCTTTGGTTACTGCAAAACAATGCAGTAAGCTCATTTCCAAAACCAGGAAATTTGTTTTCCTGATGATCCGCCCTAAGGGAAAGAATAATATTGTGGCTATGACCTCCACATAGGGATCCTTCGCACGACAACAACAAATGGACAAGGTCGTGGAGGAGTACCGGGACATCTCCACCTCACCCACAGGGGTACCTCTGCACTATCAGGTCAAGCACCCCATCGATCTGACCCCAGGTGCGTCGCTGCCCAATGGACCAATCTATCGACGCTCTGTTCTGGAGAATGATGAAATCAAGAGACAGATTCAGGAGCTACTGCAGAAAGGTCACATCTGGACAAGTTCATCGCCCTGTGGGAGCTCGATCGTGTTGGTGCATAAGAAGGATGGGACTTGGAGACTATGTATTGACTATGGAGCGCTGAACAAGATCACTGTTTGGAATAGGTACTCGATCCCACAGATTGATGACCTTCTGGACCAACTCAAAGGGGCGAAATATTTCAGCAAGATTGACCTGAAGTCCGGGTATCACCAGGTACCAATCAAATCGTCCGATGTGTGGAAGACTACCTTCAAAGACAAGGAGGGCCTTTTCGAATGGTTGGTCATGCCTTTTGGGTTGACGAATGCTCCTGCAACCTTCATGAGGCTGATGGATGACATCTTGCAACCATTCACCAACTCGTTTATAGTAGTGTACTTGGATGACATCCTGATCTTCAGCCATACTTGGGAAGAGCACCTCCACCACATCCGACAGGTCCTCCAAACACTGCAAAAACACAAGTTGTGTGCCAATTTGGAGAAGTGCACTTTTGGCATGACCCAAGTTCAGTATATGGGATACATTATTGATGAGAGTGGGGTGCATGTGGATCCAAACATGATCCAAGTCATCCGGGATTGGCCAACCCCGACCACTCTAACAGAGCTTCGCAGCTTTCTGGGTCTTGCTAATTTCTACCACAGGTTCGTGTTGGGATTCTCTCATATCACTTGGCCCTTGAGTCAAGTCACCAAGGGAGGAGTGAAAGAAAAATTATTTTGGTTGGATCTCAACAGAAGGTGTTCGTAGAATTAAAGCATCGCCTCTGTTGTGCCCTAGTGCTCACATTACCAGACCTGCAAAAAACATTTGAGATCGAGACAGATGCATCTGACTATGCTATTGGGGCAGTTCTTACTCAACAAGGGCATCTAGTGGCATATCACAGTGTGACACTGTCTGAAAGTATCCCACTTATGACAAAGAAATGTATTCCATTGTGCAAGCTTGCTGACAGTGGAAGCATTACATTTTGGGGAAGGAAACGATCATCCACACAGACCACCGACCCCTGTAGTTCATACAGACACAAGGGAAGTTGCAGAATGATCGCCATCAGAAGTGGTCCACATATCTGCAACAGTTTCATTTGAACATCAAGTACAAGAAGGGAAGCACCAATAATGTTGTAGACTACCTCAGTTGACTACCGATCGTGGCGGTAACCACTGTGCTCAACTCTTGTGGTCACGAGACTTTTGATTGCCCGCTTCTCTACAAGAGTGATCCAAATTTCAGCCACACATACAAGACGCTCTTGGAGGGTAATCGAGTTCCAAATTTCCACCTCCAGGATGCACTACTATGTCACCTGGGACACCTTTGTGTTTCTTCAAGCGAGCATGCCAAGATGATTTGGGAAGCACACTATAGTCGGGTCGCTGGGAATTTCGGGGTTGAGAAAATAGTGGCAGTACTGCAGAAGTATTTCTATTGGCCAAACCTCCGACAAGATGTCAGGAAGTACATCAGATCCTGCACTGCATGCGTCATTGCCAAACTGACCATCAAGAAGCAAGGCCTCTATACTCCGCTGCCTACCCCTAGTCAACCTTGGAATCCATCTCCATGGATTACATATCAGGCCTTCCTTCTACTAAGAATGGCAACAACTGTGTTTTCATGGTCGTCGACAGATTCTCGAAGATGGCCATTATGGCAGCCTGCAAGAAGAATATCACACCAGAAGCCACTGCTAAGATCTTCTTTGAACGGGTGTGGGTACACTTTGGGATCCCACAGTCTATCATCTCAGATTGGGACAGCAGGTTCCTCAGTACATTTTGGTCCAGCCTTTGGTCAATGCTGGACACCAATTCCACAACTTTCCATCCCCAAACTAATGGCCAAACAGAGGTCGTCAATAGGATGATCGTACACATTTTGCGCATGTACAACTCAAAGCATCCACACACATGGGATGAGATCCTCCCCTATGTACAACATAGCTATAATCGGGCCCTCCACAGCTCAACCGACCACATCCCCTTTCAGGTGGCCTTGGGATTCCAGACACTATGTCCCATTGACATAGCCATACCATTTGCAGCTACTCGAGCTGATTTGGCTCATGTCTAGTCTGAAGTTGCCAAGGCGAACAACTTCATTGAGCGCATTCAGCACATTCGCTAACATGTTCATGGCATATTGGACAGATCCAATGCTAAGCACAAGTAGCGGCATGATCAACATCGGGTGCAACACAACTTCCAGGTGGGCGACAAAGTGTGGCTACATTTGCAGAAGGAGCGCCTCGTTGGACCCCACCGCAACCTTCGCCCACTCTGATATGGGCCATACACCATCACCAAGGCTGTAGGGGACAATTCCTTCGATCTCAGTATCCCACCATTGCTTGGTCTACACCCAGTGTTCATTGTGGACCACCTTCGACCTTACTTTCCACCTCTACTAGACACATCCGACATGGCAGAACAACTCACACCAACATAGTTAAACCCAAACTGCATGGAACAAGCCACAACTGATTGTATTATGGACACACAAATCAAGAACACCCGCCAGCAGAGGATCCAACTATATCGAGTTGTCAAAGTAGGCCAACTCCTTCACCAGGGCAAGTGGCTCACCAGGGACCAAGTTCAATAGAAGTTTCCTCATCTCATTGAGGAACTCAACGCAATGGGGACCATTACTTCCTAAGGGGGGAGGAATGATCCAACTGGATATTGGTGGCCACCCGCCTATTCCACTTGGACCCCCACCATTGTTTCTTTCAGTTTTTTAGTTTCCTTAATTGTAGCACAATTTACTATTTTTGGTAGTTTTTTAGGTCTTGAACTTCTGAAGTTGTTTTGAGGCCTTAAACGACGTTTTTTAGGCATCAAGAGGTCAACGAATATTAGTCTATTTTGAACCATGATATTCACTATTATTATTTGTAGTCCTCGGATAGATATTTCTAATGATGTATCATATGCGTCAAACGGAGATAGTATGCTAAAGTTACGATCCTGGGAAATTGATGTACTAATTTACCCCGACGGGGCCCATATTCTAGCGTTTCATCTCCTAGGGTTAGTTTTTTGGATGTTTAGGGTTTCCATTGTTTCTCAATATTATATAGGCCTTCGAGCCTCATTGTAACACATAGTTCAGAGGCCTGTAGCCGCCACATCTCTTCTCAGAGATAAGCTACCAATGCCCTAGCTAGTTTATTTCTATTATGTTTGTAAACAAATTTCAGTTCTTTGATATTAATGAAATGAAGTGTTATTTCCGTGACATCATTGTACTCATGGTTATTTGTGTATTCTGTTGTGTTCCTGCATAAATTCGGATCAAAATCGCTCCTAGAAGTAAGCCAACAATTTTAAAAAAATATCGTTCTATTAGGTCCTTTGAGAGCATAATTGCTAACCAGATGCACTAGCAAGTGAGGCAACTTCATTTAAAATTGGGGTGCTTAGGAAAAAAAGGGGGTATGTTTTATCAACCAATTACTTAATCAATCTTATCAACCAAGTGGARGCACGCATAGTCACATTAATGTTCCACATGTCCCAATAGCAAGTGCAATGGATTGCATATGAGGTTTTAAGATATGAAAGGACCCGCGCTCTGACTTTTTGCATGCCCAAACTCAATTTTGGTCTATCCTTTGAATKTTGGGTTGAGGTTGATCACCAAGGTGGTGGGATAATGGATTTCAAGTTGGGAGTGTGTATCAAAGGTTGGAGTAGGGGTTCTTTACTTGGTAGAGTATTGGTAAGAATCTCCCTCAAATTGTGGATTATTTTATGGAACTTCTATTTAAAGGAATCGGGTTCAGGTTGTGTTGGATTCTGGAATTTCCTAACTTTTGGAAAGGGTTTTGTTTTTAGCATTTCAACATACTGGCTCTTGGAATTACTCTATATATTCAATAAAATTAAAGAAATTAAAAACAATTTAAATTTATTTATTTATTTTCATGAGAGAAAATTGCAATTTTATTTTATAAAAACAAAGTTAAGTTTTTCAATATGTTGATACAAAATTCCATTAACATGTATAAAGCATCATATGAACATCTTAAAAAATTGTACATTCCTCGTAATGAAATATAAATTCATGTAGATATACTCATCCATCCATGCATCCATATATATATATTGACCGATCTCAAATTTATCCAAAAGAGTCCTATTACTTCAAAGAGTCTTAAATACATGCTATTCCATCAAAATATTACTTCCATGATAGTGGTCTCAACAAGTTCAAATAAACCTTGGTCAAAAAATTAACCAAAGACACCACCCATAAAAACATTTGTAGGTAAATTCAAAGAATAAGCTCAATCATGAATAGGTGGATGATAATACGAAGAGCTCTACCCTTTCCTTTCTTCTTGAATATGGCACTGACCAAGATCCATTTGAATCCTAGCTTCTAAAAGTGAATCAATAACACAAATTCTCTCTCTGTAAACATGGTTAAAAGATATACAATAAAAACATAGACGTATCCATGAATCTCATTTCTCAATGGAGCTAAAAAATAATTTAAACAACTTTGATCCCTCTTCAACCACTTAATTACATTCATCGAGTCCCCAAATACTTGTATCTCTCAAGCCTCTTTTTCACCAGCAAAAGAAAGAAGTAGCTTCAAAGCCATAACATGAGCGTAATTGTTAGTGCCTTTCCCAAACCTAGCTTCGAACTTTATATAAGGTGAGTCATTTAAAAACAACACTCACCCAGTTCTACATATCTGGGGTTCACCATGGGCTACCCCATCAAAATAAGCATGTGCCCCTGACTTGTCCACCACTTCATCAACACCCTATCTTCAAGGTTTTTCCATCTTCTCTTTTGGGAAAAATTTAAGTATGCTTAACCCCTATGTAGCGCATTGAAATGAGGCAACCAAACTTCCTTCAAACATGATGGCATTTATAGTCAGCCAAATGCCCCAAAATTCCCCAAGCTATAATTACAATAAGGGATTTTAAAAAAATCGTAATTTCTATTTCAAGAAGAAATGAAGATTACCTTCATTATTGCCTCTGGGGAAAAAGCAAAAACTGCTAATATCAAGCTTAACTCCTACATACCCATATTATTGCTTACATTCTTGATCAAAACCATCAATAGAAAAGTCCCAATTATATATCTTTCTACAAAAATGCACATTGATTGACAAGACCAAAACATAGTGTATTTTCCCCTCTTATTACCTAATAGTTCATAATAACTATTGAAAATCAGAATTTTCAATATAAAAATATTACGTTGAGCTCCTCACCATGTAGTAAGCCTAAGATAGCAAGAACTAAACTTGATAAAATAGGGATCTAGACATTGGGGGCGATCATTGGGGGCAAGCTAGACCTTTCCCTTTCTTCCATTGTGAAAATAATGACAACAATATCCTCTAGCCTCTGCTTAGAGAGCTCATTTGCATGCTAGTTTAATTCTCTATATGTGAGTGCATACAAAGGGAAATTAATTTCTTTTAAGTTATATGATTTGATGATAAAAGGCTCTAGGACCAATGTATTAACAGAAGCAGTGATATCTACCAAGTTAACTAGTAGCATAGAATCACCATATATTTGAATGTTTTGAAGTCATTTCTTTATAAAGCTAGACTTATAAGGAGGATCGTGAGAGACTCGATTTCAACCTAGTTATTGGAATTATACCCCATAGCAACTCTGAATTCCATAAAATTATCAGCAGATATAAGGAGAATTCCTCCTCACCCATAAATACGTGAATCCCCCTTACATGCACCATCGGAATAGCCCCAAGGCTTTGTTTGGTCAATGCATATCTCTTTCGCAATCCTTGGGGCCTTTTCTTTGACAAATGTTTTGTTTCCTAATAAGGAGAAGCTTATTTGATGGAGAACCTAGAACGATGGAACTTCTTTATCTTTAAAAATCATAATGTTTCTTGCTAACTGGATCACTTAAGAAATAATACAAGGAAGAGCTCTATAAGACTTCAAATATTTATTCTCCCATAATGTTTAAAGCAATCTTAAATAGAATTATCTCGCTAAAGTATCCCTCCACTAACCATATAATAAAATTCCTTCCAAAATTCTTATGTATATAGACAATACACCAGGAGGTTGTCAACAATTTCTTCATATCCCTCGCATAGAACACACTTACATGTCTTTAGCAAGAGCTTATGAGTAGTACATACCATGTGATAATCTCCCTTGTCATTGTCATCCAAAGAAACAATCTTTTTTTCAATTGCACTTTTATTTTCCAAATAGTCTTCCACCACCATACTGGGCTTGTTATCACACGATTTTTGTGTACTTGTGCTTGTGAAAGATTTTACAGAAAATATGATTTATTGTTGCATACCGATACAATGAAGTCAATGAAGCTATATATCATGAAAATATTAGGATATTTATGGAGAAGCAAAGTCCAATCATGCAGTTGGATAAATCCATAGCTACATGACTCATTAGTTCTCATGTCGTGCAAACTACATGAGTAATCCTTTCATACTTACATAGTCTTCTTGTCTATCATCAATACATTAATTCTTGCAATTTGACAGTTTCCATGCACACTCAAAGATGGGAAAAGGATAGAAACCTTGTGTTTTCACCAATCGTGATAAAGTACTGAAATTAAGAAGGCAATTGCATGGATTAAACTGGGAAACATCTTTAGTTCTCATGTGTGGTATTCTCCAAAGAAAACACATAAATTAAGGGAGCTCTTAAGACTTCTAGGAGTTCAATGAATGTAATGGTATGCTACACAAGTATATTAGGAATTCAGTCCCTTGCTAAGTTTCAAATTTCATGTGTTCTTGTTGGTATTGACACTGGGTCTTCTCTTCCGCCATTTAGAAGAAAGCCTCTTTCAATTACTGCTCTAGTTTTGAGAAAAATCCTCAAAGAGGATAGGACTTGCTCATAGAGGAAGCTTAAAGGTCATCTTCATAGCCACTACTAGGTGACATTGTTATTACATTTTGTAAATTTTTACCCCAGTTTTATCAATATATTTTTTGGGTTCTCTTTTCCCCATTAAAATGTGCTTTATATTGATTGTTTCATCTTAGCATTAAATTGATTTATAATATATTAATAGTCTACAAAGTTTATCAATCTTGTTTATTATTGTGATATCTTTTACAGGACAAAAGAGGAGGCTTCAATGTGAAGGTTCCCTCTTATCTTGCTCTATCCTCAACATGCTACATACAAAGTGACACTATCAAGGTTTTACTTTTAACTTCTTTTAGAATTTTAATTATTGCGTGTTAGAGGAAATAGGTGATAGTGCCTTAAGTACCCTCACCAAACTCCCTCCAAACATTTTGTCTACTAGTTCCAACCTATTTGCAGAAGTTATTTTGTTCATGCTAGCACGAAATAGCCCATACGAGAATAGCAACTCCATTGGGGAAGAAATCTATTATTTCTTCTTTTAGTTGGATTTGAGGTAATATCAAAACCATTTGGAGCCCTCACCTCCTTTGGTCACTCACCTTTGAGGAATTGGTTATCTAACCACTTCGAACTTTTAATTAACAGACCATCAACCATCTCATTTTTCTCAACATATGTAATTCTTAAAAATTTTACTACCAATGTGTAGGTCCTAGTTGTGACAGCCATCCAGTTCATAAGCATGCATGACCTACATGACCTCTCACCCACACCATCTACACTATATTATTTGTGTTCATGCTACGTAGTCTATATTAAATTGTATCTATTGCATATGTTTCTAACCATTTTTTCTCATGGAGTTCACTGCTAGGTTATATATAATTTTTTGTTGTTCTTAGCCATCTTTTATTGCAAACTTAATAGGTCTTATTTGATTAATCCACATTTTGGTTAAATATTTCTTTTTTAATTGCTTCATGTGTACTCATTATTGTGAATTAATATGGGGTAATTTATTCTTTTGTTTAAAGTAGTATTGTTGTGGGGGAACATCTAATAATGTATGTGTGTTCTCTTCACTTTGAGCTCTTTTACGATCTGGGTGAACTAAAATTGGAAATCGAGTTTGATTTCTATTACCACTACTTTCAATTCACATTTGAATTAGTGCTTTAGATTATTGCTTTAGTTGATCTTCCAATATTTCCAATTTCACCTCACGCATGCACACAAAATATACCTAAGAACTATATAATGCTCCACGACGTTGATTGTGACTTTAAAATAAACCTGGTTTAATAAAAGTATTTTCGCTAGTTGGACAACAAAATTTCATAGTTTGATTAGGGTAAGACTTTGAAAATAAGGTTGTGAGGTTAACATTCCAAAGTCATCATTCATTGCAAACTATATTTTATTACTTTGAGCATAAGCCCATTAATAACGAAGATTGTTTGTTAGCAAAGCACATCTGATACATATCTAAAGCATTAGGTCAAGCTAAATAAGTGTTTTGATCCCTCGTCGCATTTAATTCGTGGGTGAGTGCATGTTAGGGGACTTAAACTAGTTAGCACATTACTCAAATTGATTCCTTCTTTCTAAGGTTTCAATTATGGGATTCATCCCATATGTCCCTACCCAACTTGATCACTTGACTAATGACTGCTCCCCCAATACTGTCATCATGAAGAGGAAACCTAATGGCCACTGTTAGGACTTCTACCTAGGTGACTTGCTCATGTGGTTGTGAGTAGTACCTGAAGCAGATACTGTATTGTCCCATGTATTTCATCACCCTAGGTCAATTCACTATAATTGTTCCACTCATCCTTTACTTAGATGCAACCCCAAATGGTTTCACCACAACTTATGGAAATTCATTTACAAGGCCTAAAATTTTCATTTAGATCTTCTCGAGCCATCTTAGAGTCGTATAGGTGTTGTTTTATGTTTTTTTGCATATTACGTTACTTTACTAAAATATATGCACTATTTATACACTTCTTGAGTCGGTACTTATCTAATTAAAAAAACTTATGACTTGGTCACCATTGCAAGCCCTTATCGCCCTTGATATCTTAGGATCCATAGTCTTCCACTATCTTCCATATCGTTAGCTAGGCATACTTCTCCTGGACATATAGCTAGAACCCTTCTGGCAAGCATGGTAGGAGGCAGAGGATTGGGAGGATTTGGAGGAACCGTTCCTCCACAACCCCCGCCCCCAACGAACCCTTGACCAATCCTCCTACCGATAGACCCCCTCCTTAGAAAATCTTGTTGTTCATGGTAATTTTGAATCTCCAAGACCTTTTAAAATTGATCAATGACCCCATTATTCTTAACACAACTTGGCCCACCATGCCTAACAAGTTTTCATCGATCGTTCCTATATTGGAGACAAATTTGGGGAGGACCCATCCAACCATGCAATGAAATTTTATTTATGGTGTTCCTCCATTGGCATCACCTAATACTTTATCTGAATTAGGCTCCTTCAATGAACCCTCACCAGGATCATCACTAAATGGTATGCTGAATTTCTTGTAGGTGGTTGTGACACCTTTACACCCCATTGCAACAACCTTTCTTGACCTTCTCCCAATTACCAATTTGTCATGAAATTGGAGTTGAATTACTCTCCATATGTTGTCACACTACCACCATGCATATCACAAATCACATCCATGAGTGGTATAAACTGTGCAAAATGAAACTTGAAAACCTACTTCTCATGGATTAGTTCTCAAAGTCCCTTCTCCCTACCATCACAAAAGATGTCATTGCAACTATGCCTCAAACTAAAGATGAAACCATTTGAATAACTCAATGATTTGACCTTATATATGCTCAGTCAAAAATTTTGTATAATGTCATCCAAGATTCTCTCAAAATCCTTCGCATGAAGCATAAGTATTGGTGCATCCCACATTACCAACGACATTATTGGATCGATGGCTCATGCTATTAACTTGTTCATGTATTTACTTGTTAGCCATGGTACTAGTCCCTCTTGTGATCATCATGGAGGAGTAAGCACATCCATTGGTGAACTCACTATCCCTTGAGGTTATTCACATCTACATTATAGTAGATAGCAAGGGGCTAGTACCTTGTACCCTACCCCCTACTACTTATGGAGACCTCCCCTAATAAACAATTTAACCACTATCCTTAAGGCATGTGTCTTCATTTTAAGAGGGACCTTCAATACCTCTTAATATAGCTTCCCTAGTTGATGTCAACCTAGTACAATCTTTACTCTTTGAGATAAGTCTAGGCGTATAGCAGCAAAAACATGAGAAGATGAAGGGGAACTATTAGGCTTCAGAGCTAGGAATGATTGGAAATTCAGGGATACGAAGACCTAGGTCTCCCTATATTTTCCATAATATTTTCCCTAGAGGATTTCTATTGGGTTCATTAATTTAATTCTTGATAGATGATATAAAATACACGAAACAATGTTCAATGGATTGGTTAATATTACCTTGTTCTAATCAAGAGTCGATACTTCCTCCCTGACGATGTGATCCTAGTCTTTTGGATGAACTTTGAGCTTGGGAAACCACAACATTGAATAATGCCCACTTTTTCCAACAAATTCCCCTTCTACCATGGTTTCTTCTTGACACCTATGTGCATTGTCCTACATAATCTTGTTTGTTGACCCCTCTTTTGATTCCTTAAGAACTGTGTTTCCTTGTCTTTCTCCCCTCAATTATTTTTCCCTCCACACCCATTTTTCTTTGTTTCATTTACAATTCTTCTAGAAATGATCAATGCCATGGCAAATGAGACAACATAAAGGAACCTTCTAATAGTCTAGGGATTGTGCATACTTCCTTTTATCATATTCTATGTCATTTTCATCCCGCAAGCCTTCATGAAGATCACATTCAACTAAATTTGTAGTTATTCTTTTGTCTATTTCATTCAGATGATATTTTTCCAAGTCAATAAACTTATTGTATTATTTCCCAATCTCTCTAAGATTTATTTACTGCATAACTTCATGGGGAGGCCCAATAGTAACACTCACATAGGTTCAATGTAGATAGGTTCAATTATAGGGTTGAACCCTAGCCTAAATGGTCTTGAAAATAACAATGAAGGACTGTGGAAGGACCCAATACCATCGCTCTTTTTGAATGGCCTTTTCATCTTCTTCTTATCTAAACTTGAAGGATAACCACCTGCGCATCAAAATGTGACATTTCAATGTATACCCAAGGACTCCTTTCCAATTTTCCTCCAACCATCTTTTTAGAGACTCTCCTTTCATCTGTTTTCACATAAAACACCCTATGGGGGCCCTGCCCACTAAATATTTCATTGCCTTTAGCTTTACATCTTCACCTAACACCATCTTAACTTGTTTTTTTCCTTGGTCTTATAAACCTTTTCTTTCTTTTCTTCCTGTATGTTATTTAATCTATATTCTCTCCTCCATTATCTAATAATCCTACTCCCCTTAATTCCTTTGTTAACTCTCCCAACCCTAACCTTAGCTCATATCCCCATATTTCTCCGTGTTYAGAGAGGCTTTCAGGTTCTTTGCTAAGGGCAAGGCTTGATAATAAAGCTTCAGATTCATCCATGTTCTTCCATATCATGCTTTCTCCAACCAACCTTCAATTTTTCCATTCTTATTTGCATGGGATCCTTGTATTCCATGTCAGTTACTCCAAAYCTCGAGGAGTTAAGAAGATGACCAATCCTTGCACTATAGATGAGCCACATATTCTCTTCACCATTTCTATCAGTATGATTCTCCCATCCCGTGAAGTCAAAGCTAATGTATGACCCCTTTGTATCATTACTAAAAGATTAGCTAGGCAAGTCAACTTGACCTTGGTCAAGGGACAACACTTCACTATAGCCCTCAATCCACCCCATCTCCCTTGTAATTTCTCCCTTTGTTTTGAAAATATACATATGACAGATCTCCCCCACTTCAAAATCCAATAGGTCTTCCTCCATGATGAAACACTAGTTTGATTTCTATTCCATCCAAAGAGTTGATACATTAATAAATATTAAAAAGGACAATATTAAACCTATTTTGGAATATCCATATATTTCACTTGGAGATAGTTCTAGAGAATCAGAGAAATGGGTTGGTAGAAAACATGAAATAATATAACTTGGTAAATTTATTTGTCTAAAATAATTCACTTGTCTAGGGCTTGTAGTCATTTTTCTAAGGCACTAAACATTGATTTGAAGATTGTTTTGTGATGATTTTTCACAACAATGATTTGTTAGATTCAAAGTGAACAAATAATCATGTATAAAGGAGTGGAATGCCCTCATAAATAATAAGAAACTTTAAAATCACAATTTGGAGCCTTAATGAGGCATGAACATGTGTTTTATGTGAAACCAATCTAATTTTGGCTTGCCATTCACCTTGTTTTCGAGTAGTTATGTTTCATTTAGAATCAAAAGACCTTTTGGGGATCCATTCATGAAATATAACCCTATGGAGAGATAGGGAGCTCATGAATAATCCTATATAGTTTTCAAATCATTATTGGGGTTCATATTTTGCTTGTTGCGTTCATTTTTATAAGGGTAGAGTGCATTTTTCTAGCAGTGTAAAAAGCAATGAATATCATTAAAAAATGGCATTTTGGAAGACAGATCTTATAGGTGAAGACAAATTGAGGAAATCGTGATATTAGGGGTTGTTGACCTCAGTAAATGCTCCGGTCTTATACATTTATATATCCACAAGTTTGCATTTTTATAAGGTCAACATGCATTTTTCCAAGCCATGTTGGCTTGATTTGCATTATGTGTAAAAAGAGCAGTTTTGAAGTATTTTGTGAAGAAGACTCTTTTTAAATTTACACTGAAAATATAAGACCATAGGTAGAGAAATTTTTAAGGATTTATACTTATCCTAAAGTGTAGAAACCTTGGCAAATCTTACTAATTCTTAAAATGCCAACCATAAAATGTTTGGCTATATTTTTGTAAAAATATTCAAATTTCTAAAACTTTTATATAGTTTCTAGAAAAAATTGTCAATTTATAGAGTAAAATACTTTTTCCCTATAGAATTTGGGCAAATTGTTTTAGAAAAAAATGGAAATTGGTGAACCTTTTTTTGGGAAAAAAAAAACATTCAAATTTAGCCCCTAAAGTTTTCCTTAACTGTAGGAAAGTCAATCAGGTCTTGAGGAACAATGAACAAATTTTAGATTAAAAAGTAGTTAATCGCTTGACTTGGGTATGCATTTTGGTGAAAAATAGCTCACTTGCCCTGGAAACAATACAAATAAAGGAAAGTGACATTTCACAGGTTTAATGCTTGTAGCAAGTGTTAGTGATGAAAATTATGGAAATGATGAAACGTTGGAAAGGTGAAATAATCTACGTTTATAGAATTGGATTTCACAAATCATGAATTTGAACTTTTCATGTATGCATTTTTTTGATTCACCTAAGACTGATGCAACATTGTTTTATGCCTAGAATTCAAATTTTCCAATTTTGTTAAGTTGTAATTATCATAATGACTTTAAAAGCTTGTGATGATGTGGTTTGATGTTTTTTTGATGCATGCCCTTTTCTTTCTTGTTATTTAAATGATGTATTTCATGTTTAGGGGTTTTTGAAAATTTTGACTTGCATGTTTGAGAGTTATGTTCATTTATAACAAAAATGTCTTTTATGGATCCATTCATGAAATATAACTCTATAGAGAGATAAAGGAGATAATGAAGAATTCTATAAATTTTTCATCTCATGATTTGGGTTCATATTCAGATATAGATGTATAGTTTTGTAAAGACATTTTTCATTTCTTTAGCCCCGTAAAAAACTATTACTAGTGAAAATCATTGAAAAATGGGATTTTGGTAGACCTAGATCTTACATGTGAAGATACAATGAGGAAATCTTGGTATGAGGGGTTGTTAACCATGTGAAATAATATATTCCAATACAATATAGTTTTTCCCCCACTTTGTCCACGATCGTGCATTTTTCTAGGGTTAGGATGTGTTATCGCTCAGTTTGTAGGAAGGGTTTAAGTAGCTTGAGTCAAGGCTTCAAACTGGCGTAACATGAGCTTCCCCACCCACTGTCACCTCGATGGGGAGCTCTTTCTATTTAGGATGGCTAATCCAAGGGAGACGTCCCTAGTAATCTAGGTTTCTGAAAGGGCTAAAGGTTTAATGGATCAAGACAAGAGATTCCCTTTCACAGATTACTGCCAAGAATGAGATAGTCAAAGAAGATATTCCACTGATAAGCGCACCTGTTTGCAAGACAAGACAAATAAAGCTAAAAAAATGTGTTGCAGTGGTTAGTACTTCACAATATCAATGACTATCTTCCAACATATATATGAGCAATGATTAAATGTAATTATTAACGAAGTCAATGATTACTAAAAAAAGACAAATGGCTTATGTCACTTCTT
>JASDQU010100739.1:287700-307487 GCA_032191745.1 Picea mariana | reverse complement strand
TTGAAGGCCCTTAGCCTTTAGGAAATTGATCCAAACATTATGGGCCTTCAAAGGGTTTTAGATGATGTTTTTATACCCCTCTTATAGCTTATGGGAGGAACATTTTACTGTTTGTGTTATCCATAGGGTTTTAAATGATTTCTTTAGATGCCTCTCAACTTACAGGAGACACCTTTTGTAGTTGGGGGAATCACATGACCTGTTTCTTTTGAATAGACTTCCTTTTTATCCTTCCTTAGATGGATTCACATGTTTCCTTCATAATGGGGAAACATTGGCTAGTGTTTTTTATTATATCATATCCAAGAAGGATCTCCTCCCCCTCGTCCAACCTTTTGAAGTCTCCCCCCTTATTTTGGTAGACTACATTGTTTTGATCTTTTACTTATCCATTTTCCCCCCACCTTACTTTACCCTACCCTCCTCCCTCCTAGACCACTACTTTAATTGATATTACATTGAATCATAGACCATATACCTTCAATAGTTTCTCCCCCACCTCCCCCTCTTTTATTCTATTAAGACAACCATAGCCAAATATGATATTATTTCCACAACCCTCAAGGAAGAAAATATCAACACCCAAACCTATTCCATCTGAAGGAATGCTTGTGTGCCCCCTTATCCCATGTTTTTTTTAAAGAGACTTACCAATGGGGCCCCACTGAGCTCTAGGGGTAGGAATAGGTGTTACAAGGAAAATCTCTCTATGCCTAGGGGTAAACCACAATAGATGGAAATGACTGGATAAATCAACTCTAATCTCAGGCATGATATATAAACAAATATGCTATCAAGACAATATAAAAGGCCTACCTCATCCATATGTTCGATGAAGTCCATCATTGAGCCCTTGACTCAATGCAATACACTTGCAACTTGTCCTCAACAATCAAGAAATGCAAGCATATGGTGATAATATATAATCTTAGCACATTCAATAGCATAATCCATCAACATTCATGAAAAATATGCCCATGGAATAACAATTCAAATATTTGCAAGATATTAATTGGACGAGAAAAGAGTATTTCTATTAAAATGTAATTAGCAAAAACAAATGAATTACAAACTTCCGTGTCAGCACGGTTCAAAACCGAGAAACTAATTCCCTTCCAGTTGGGCCTCCGCCACTTCAATACTCCACCAAAGGAAATCTCATATAAGAGAGACAATGAGGTTCTCAATCAAGTAGGGAAGAGCTTGGGGGATGAACAATGTGTTCAGACTTAAAAGGACAAAGGGATGCACACTCAATATGAAGTGAATAATTTCTCCAGAGTAAATTTTCTCTCAAAGTTGAATTCTTCTCCCCTTTTACATAGCTCGCATTTGGCCCATTTGTAGCCTTCAATCGGAATTGAAGGGTCAAGTCAGAACGTTTGCAATATATGGAAGGTCAAGAACCATGGATCTTGTGACGTGACATGGAAACCTGACACCATTTTTAAATTTTTGGCACAAAACCCGATGTACGCAGGATGTAGTGGTGCAACCTGCGTATACACATGTTGTACAATAGGTAGAGCGTGTATATGTGGAAAAATAATTTTTTTAGCTCTGAGATTTGCAAAAAAGGACTTCAAGTCTAGATAGGGAAATGGAAAAAGACCTTCTATGCAAGTTTTCATAGGGTGAGGCAAATCTTGCTATAACAGATGCCCCCTAATGTGTGAGGTCAGAGGAGTATCTGCGATGGATGAAATACATTATAAGACCCAAAAGTGGAGTAATGGGGACCCAACATAGAATGCGACATATGGAAGACTCTGAGAACATAGAATCAATGATGAAACTTCGAGATGCAAAATGAATCAATCAAACTCTCCATAGGGACTGGAAGAGTACCTAGTTGTGGGAGTAAACTCTCTGTAACGAGCTTAGCTTCCTAAGGTCATGCTAAACCCAAAATTTTGATGACAAGTGGACTCAAAAATTTTGTTCTATGTTCAAAGGTGACACGACTGCTGCCAATATAAGATAATATTCCCTTCCCTCCCGTCTTTTTTTGTTTTTTCATAGTCAAAGGAATGCTATGATACAAAGGAGGAAATGAGTGTCGCAAGTAAGAAAAACCAGTTCCAGCAGTGGAACATACCTATGCTCAATGCAAGGAGGTGCATGCAGGAGATGGACACTCGAGGGAATGTTTCCTCTTGGGTATAGGGTGTCAAACTGCAAAGGATATAAACAAGGCTATTCTTGGTTGATGATTCAAATTACTGAGGTGAGAGACTTATAATGAAAAAGTGAGACCCGACAATAGGCTCAATACTGCAAGCAAGGGCATGAGATGAAATTACAACTTAACTCCAAAAAAAATGTCATTTTTCGTAATCTTAGTCTACTTGGTTTGAAAAAGGGATAAACTTGCACCAAATAGATGTCCTTCCAAATCCAATTTACGAGTGTGAAAGAGACAAGTTCACTCAAAAATATTTTCACCTTTTGAAACAAGTCAGAAAAGAGCTTAAATCAGACTCGCGACTTTTCAAATCCAATTAACGAGTGTGAAAGGGACAAATTCACTAGGAAATAATTTCACTTTTTACACGAGTCGGAAAAGATATTAAATTAGACTCGTTGGGGGGTTTCTAGGTGACATGTCATGGGGGAGGCCAAGGCTCCTATGAAGGATTTCTGTGAAAGGTCAGCAGCTTATGAATAACTGACACAAGCTTGGGAAAACCCAAATCTCTCCAAGTCGAGGAGGATAAAGTGTTAGCAAAGGTTACCTTCTCCACGATACATAGAAGAACGTTTCTTACCTAAAAAGGTGTGGGAGGAGGAATTTGATACCCCACAAGACCATCCCAGTCAAAGGGAACCTCTCCAAGACTTGGAGGGAGAGTACTTGAGGAGAGTAAAAATATCTCTTGTTCAGAAGGTGAAGTACTGGAAATGATAATGACATGGTTGAACGATGCATCACCCTCTAAAAGAAGAGTTGGATTGACCAAAGATTTCATCGGTACGACCACTTCTTCAACCATTGGTTAAATAGGATGCAAGACAACAAGGCCAGGAGACACACCATCCTAAAAATGGGAGTGGTGTCGGGTGATGATTGCATTGACATGATTGTCATTTCAATCAAAGGAGAAATGGAGTGTTGGGAATCCAAAGGCGAGTCAGAACCCGAAGGGCCCCTAGGTGAGGACCACACTTCTGGTATCATAGCAGTATCAGGGCACAAATGACTAAGGTGATCTCCTTCACAAATCTTTCAAAGGAACTTGGGCTTACGTCTTACATGTCTAGGTTTCTCAATTGTATGAATTCCCCCAGTGTCATTCACAATGGTTGGTGACATGCTCTCAGTGTGACTGGCAGAGGATGGTGGTTCATCTCCCAGATGATGCACATAGGTTGGAGATGTGATGTCAATATGACTCATGGAAACTATTTTGATGCCCCCAGCATGAATTGCAGTGGCTGGTTGTGGTCTTCAACATGACATGCATAGGTTGTCGACCAATCCTCAACATGACTAGAAGAGGTTGGTGATGGAATTCTGGTATGATTGGCGATAAATGGAATGGTGGTGGTGGTTAGTTGTGGCATTTGAGACCAATGTCCCGTGAAAGATTGGTTTTGAGAAATTGCAAACTAGGAAGGGTCCTAGTTTACACAATGTCCCTATCCAGAAAGGTAGTATCCTCTGCCTAATTGATATATAGAGGTTTGTACAAGCATCATCACTGAAGCAAATGTTTGCAAAGAGACAAAAGTGTGATAAGGATTAGTCAAGTGAGGATATATGTTTCCCCCACGTGAAGGGGTTCTGTGAAGAGGGTATCACGTACCATAAAAATGATTCCCTCCGTATGAAATACTAGAGGACACATGGGGACCCTCCATGGGAAGAGTGTTCGTAGGAACTGGCATAGTGAGAGAAGGATACACATATGGGGTGTAATAAGTAGAATAACCACCCATTTGAGCACTGGCTCCTGGAAAGGATGAAACTAGGGTTGGTTCCATAAGAAGGGAGATTCCAACCTCCCACCATAAGAGTTGGTTGAGGGACATGACTCCTATCAAATGAAGATGTAGACAGCAGAGCCATCATGCCCCCAGATCCAAAAATAGGATTCATATAAGCAGGAAAGGGAGAGGATGGAAAGGGTAAAGGCATGTTTGGAATATCAAGAGGAAAATGATTAGAAACCCAAGGTATTGACTGAGTTTCGTAATTTTTCATACCATTATGAAAAGTGGACAGATCCGTCCCCATGAAATGAGTGAATTTCATGGGGGAGGTAGCGATAAATGAGGGAGCCAAAGGAACTCCACTATCCTTGATAATGACAACTCAAGGCATGATATAAAATCCTAAGGTCGACTAATAATCAAAGAGCACACCAAAATAAAATCAAAAGGCCAATATGCATGCAAATAGGGTAAAGTGGCTAAAAGGGGCCTCCCTCCCTAAAGTAGGTATGCCTCGCCCAAGAGGGGCCTGAGACTCACTGCTAAAGATCAGAGGTATCAAAATCATTTATAAGGGATCTCGTGGGCTTAACAACCAGTCGGTCAGATCCCCCCAGAGAGGTAATCCTCCATAAAGGTTGTGTGTTGTCTGACCCTTATTTGACCCAGGGTACCTGCAAAATAATCCCTGTAAGTAACCTATGTGGTACCTATGTCAAGAAACTAAGAAAACACAATATAATCGATGCACATGTGAACCGTCGTAAGTCAGGTCAACCATATGGGCAGGGTAACAAAGCCCGAAACCTTGAAAGCACCGCCTCTCACAGAGATAAAGGTACTAGCAAGATCCCCATATATGAATAGATCCCCATAAATATATTTGATGCTAAGAAGGTATCGGGGGGATATCGCTTCAACCAACCTCACGCGACCTCGTGCTTAACTCCGATGTAAGTGAAGCCTCATGATATTACCGATTATACCATGGGTTTCTCCACTCCCTTAGTCAGACACATATGTTGATTTAATAGCCTTGGAGAAGTTTACTCAGAAAATCCTATTCCAAGACTCTAAATCCTAAGCTATTTTGTGCACCCTAGAAAAATAAAATCGTTACTAATCAATTTTAAATTATAGCGTTACTATTAGTGGCCTTGCTTACTAAAAAAGGTGTGGTCGTGAAACTAGTGATGTTATGACACAACAAGTAAAATAAATGAGTATGAATACAATGCAAAGTCCTAACTTCAATTCCCAATAAATGATATGCTTTTCAAAATGTGATTCTCAATTTAGTTCTACAATTCCAAATAAAATGCAATCTTTCTTTACATGTACTAAGATCAATGATAAAGACTCAAAAGATCAAATGCCAACAATGTAAGATGCCTAATATTTTTGTATTTTCAATATAAAGAATGAAAATGCAAGGATTGAACAACAACTTGATATAAAAAATATATTGTATGTAAACAGAGACAAACCAAGTAGGATATCAAGGAGAAAACACCCATCCCAAGATGCAAGTACAATCAAATGAAAAGGATGATGAGAAAGGCACTGCCCAAAAATTCAACCAAAGAAAGGTTTCATGTCATTCCATAGACACTTAACACTCATAACAGAGACCCAAGAAGACTCAACAATCATCAAAAACTACCCTACAACCATCAAACCCAACAAAAAAGCAACAAAGGGTGATGTACGCGACTGTTCAAGGGAAAAGCTTGTATATAAGCCTCTTGCAGAAGGACAACACGCATATGTACGCGACTGTCAGGAAAAAACCCGCGTATATGTGTTAAAATACAACTAGGCTAAGGAGAAGGATAAGAAACTCAGACTCAGAATGAACAAAGGTTGTCAAGCAGTCATATGACAAGAAACTCAATATAAATAAGAGAAATCTAAGGAGAAAAACACTCCAAACCCCGAAAAAGAAGATTATATCTCCAGTATGGTCGCAAATTCTGTTACAAGGAAAATCTCTCTATGGCTAGGGGTAAACCACAACAGACGGAAATGACTACAGAAATAAACTCTAATCTCAGGTATGCTATATAAAAAAATATTCTAGCAAGACAAGATAAAAGGCCTACCTCGTCTAGACATTCGATGAAGTCCACCGTTGAGCACTTGACTCAAAGCAATACACATGCAACTTGTCCTCAACATTCAAGAAGCGTAAGCATATGGTGATAATATATAATGTTAGCACATTCAATATCATAATCCATCAACATTCATGACAAATACACCCATGGAATAATAATTCAAATATTTTCAAGATATTAATTGGACAAGAAAAGAGTATTTCTATTAAAATGTAATCAACAAAAGTGAATGAATTACAAACTTCTGTGTCGACACGATTCGGAACCGAGAAACTAAGTCCCTTCCAGCTTGGCCTCCACCACTTTAATCCTCCACCAAAGGCAATCTCATATAAGAGAGACAATGAGGTTCTCAATCAAGTAGGGAAGAGCTTGGGGGTTGAACAATGTGTTCAGACTTAAAAGGACAAAGGGATGCAGAGTCAATATGAAGTGAATAATTTCTCTAGAGTAACTTTTCTCTCAAAGTTGAATTCTTCTCCCCTTTTCCATAGCTCGGATTTGTCCCATTTGTAGCCTTCAAGTGGAACTGAAGGGTCGAGTCAGAACATTTCCAGTATATGGAAGGTCAAGGATCATGGATCTCGTGATGTGAGATGGAAACCCGACACCATTTTTTTAATTTTGGGCACAAAACCTGATGTACATAGGTTGTAGTGATGCAACCTGCATATATTCATGTTGTATAATAGGTAGGGTGCGCATATGTGGTAAAATAATGTTTTTAGCTCTGGGATTTGCAAAAAGGGACTTCAAGTCTGCATAGGGAAATGGAAAAAGGCCTTCTGTGCAAGTTTGCATAGGGTGAGGCAAATCTTTCTATAACACTAGGTCTAGGTCATAATGGAAGTCTATGATAGCATGGGGGTAACAGTGTATGTTAACTAGCTAGTCAACCCACCAATCGAATAATTCCACATCAAATTCATTTGATACTTGACCTCCTCTAAGGTGGTACATAAGCTTTGTCCACCTCTCCATCTTGGGATATCTTAATGTTGCCACTACAATATGAGAATGGATAGAGGGAAGAATCTCAAAAGATAAATCTCATAGTATGATCTCGTATATGAAATACTATTGTCATCTAGTGCTCCAGTTAGTCAAGTGAGTCTTGAGTTTAACCAAGAGTCTCAAGCTCTAATCAAATACTTTTGGTGTGAAGCATATAACTCCATAATGCATTAATTCACATGAGGCTAAGTGTGGCTAGATAGATCTCACCACATAGGTGATGGTGTATAATATGGTTTGGAGTGATGGGTTTCCACCACCCTTATTGGGACCTAGTTACTTACTTTCTTTATGAACACCAATTAATATAATTCTAAGTAACTTGTAATGATTTTGGTAGCACCTATGCGGCCTCCTCCTTTTAGGATAAATAAATAACCTCACCTTGATAACCTTGTCAAGAAGTATACATCCTCGATTCCAATCTCAAGGACCCCATCATAAATCCAAAAAGCATCGATATTAGTGTCCTGGTACCCTAAAAGCCTATATAACAACCCAAGTTTCTCCATATGTTTACACATCTAAAGAATTTGAGTAGTCCATAATTGCAGGGTGCATCGATCACATTCTGGTCATGGAGGACAAGGTTATTTCCTACCTCATTCTCTCTCACACACTACTCCCAATGGATCTTCATGCCTATAAGCATCTTGGAGTAATTATAGAGTTAGTTACAAGTAAAAATTTCAAAAATTTGATTATTTTAGTGCATGCTCATGACCCCTAATGGTGATAGTCGCACATGCTCATGACTTTCCTTTGTGCAACTCATGCGTAGGGATTTTTTCTCATGCACAGGAAGAAGCCATCTTGTGAGAATGCATGCAAGCACTTTGACAAGATCCAACATCATACTTTATTTTTTTGAAATAAGTGAAATCAAAAGAAAGATCATGAGATGGATATTTCCCTGGTTGAAGTGGCTCTAAAATCCATCGACCATAGATCCTATATTTAATGTTTAGAAGTTTTAGGGAAAAAGAGGTTTTTTCTCCCAAGGTTAATTTGCTATAGTACAATGGTAAAAATGACTTGCTATACATACATTTTATTCCTTTTTACCTATATTTATGGAACAAAATTGTCATTTTCTTGCATGTTGATGCTAGTTTTTTGTTCTTAGCTCATTATTTTGACCAAATTGACGCCAAGAAAGAGTTTTTAATTGATTTTAGGAGTGGATGTGTTCGAAATGACATTATTCTAGTGCCAAATAATTTGGGACTTTAAGGTATAAATTTCTCCATTGATATATATCGATAGGCTCCCTACCTTGCATTATTATCCATGTTCTACACTTTTAGGCCTTAGGGTTGAACCCGTCAAGTTGCAACATTAACCATTCCATATCCGTTCCTCACTAATTATTGTATGGTAGTGCCTACCTAACATGGGACACTTTAATCAACATATTTTTTTCATTCTAGTGCCCATGCCAACTTTTTTTATAGGCTTAGGAGCCTAGTTAATATTGCCATGCCCATGAGAAAATTTGCATGCCTCTCTTTCTCATCTATTTTTGGCTATTTCTTAAAGGTTTCCCATATTTTCTATTTGTTTTACAATTTTATAATTTATCGTTTTAGACTTTGTTTCAACTAATTCTCTACTGCAATTTACATCATTGTTCTTACTACCTTTGCATTCTCAATTGTCACTTGTATTTGCATCCCTTGCCTCTACATTTGAGACCTACTCTACCTTGAAGAAGACACACTTACGAGTATACACATGTTGAACACCAAATTTTGCTTAATTTATGCATAGGTTTGTTCCATGCACTTGAAACATAATTTCTCACCTTATGGCACTCATCTCCTCCACTATATTCTAACATTATTTTACTTTTTTTAGGATTTTATAATATGAAAATAAATTCAACTATTTTAAAAAATAAAGGGGGGAGAATCAAGATATTATATTTCATTTATGAAGTTTGACAACAATTCATCGGTGCCACCCTTTAACAAAGCACTTTTTTTAGTCTTTTATCTCTATAGTTGGGTTTAATTATTTCCTTAGGAGTTGTACCATGGTCTAGAGTTTTCCTTCAAACTCCTTTAGATTGGTTACCCTTACAATAATTATGGAGATACACCTCAATGCCTCTTACATTGATGTTCTATATCAATGGTCTCTTTTGGTGTTAATTACTACCCAAGTCATTTATTGTGTTATGCTATTTTTTAAGGGAAGTTTAAAGTTGGTAACATTTTTTTGAATTTCTCAACAGTCTTGGCTATCCATATTAACCATTCTCTATATAAAATTATTCTTGGTTTACATCCAATTATTTTCACCCATTCCATTTGGTAAGGATTTATTAATCCCTTATCATTGGTGGGTTTACTCCTATTGACTATAACACATTGTTCTTGGATCTACACTTAGAGATCACTAGCACTCCGAGACTTAATTTCATTACCGATGGGTTTCCTTATGCTCAATAGGTGATATTCATTAATGGTCGCTCAATGAGTATTTTCCCCTAGGTTTGATAGTGAGACCTTTCTTCACATAGTGAGATTCATGTTTTTCTTTGGATTCCAAATTCCTTAATGGTGGAATGCCATGCCTATGGAAGTGAGTTTCATTAATGAACATCAATTAGAGGATATTTCTTATGCACTATTTTCATCTAGTGAATTTCATAAGTGAGTGGAAAGTGGTTTTCCAATCCACTATTGATCTCCTCCGTCTGTCCAAAAGATATCAAGTCTCATGAAGAGTTTGGAAGGCAACCATACTTCTACATCAAATACATCAACATAAGAACATTTGAACCAATTTTACCATCACCCTCTTCCAACAATCGTTTGATCTCTAGATCATTTGGCCACTTTCCTTTCTCAAATGTGTCCAAGGAGGATTTTGTTTCTTTCATGGTTCTCACTTACCAAGGTTGTTGCATTCCTTCCTAGTCATATTGGTATGCAATATGGCCTTACCATACTGGTCGAGTGCTTCATGGTCTCCCTTGGTCGAGTCTTTTGTTGTCTTTAGCTACTTGTCAAAATATGGAACACCTTTCTTACCTAGACATACATCTGTCAACATGTCTACGTTTTCACTATGGAATCTAGAATGAATTCAAATTTGGTGATTCATTGCTCCAACATGTTCACAATTCATTCAAGACTCCCTTATGAAGTCTCATCGCTGGCTTGTCCATTCATATCAACTCCTCCAAGTTCTTCATGGTGAGGCTGTTTGGTTCCTTCAATGTCCACAACAAAAAGACTCAAGGAATTCATTTGGTTAACTACCTCCTATATTCTCCTAATAGTGGGGACCATATATGGCTTTTTACTCGAAAATATATCCAAACACTCCAAGTGAGGTATGGGCACTACCTTCTCCCTCCTCAAGAATTCTTGACCAAGGACAAGTTCAAAATTGTTCATGGGAACTATAGTGAAACTTGTGGTTCGACTCCAATATTTGAGCTTCATAGAGACTTCCTTGGCTATGTAAATCACATTTTCCACACCTGAATTCACTGTTATGAAGGAGGTTTGTGGTATCTCAAGTTGCATATCAATCTCCTTCACAACATATTCCTTCATAAAGTTGTGGGTTGCCCCACTTTCAACAATTGCAATCACCACTTTTATGTTTAGTTCGGTTAGGACATAAGAAATATGCCTCACGTCTTTCTCTTGGCTTGGTTTGGATTCTTCTTCCAAGGAAATTCCCATGACTTGCAAAACCCCAATAGACATCTTGTCCACTTTCTCTACCACATACAACTTTTGTTTCTGTGGATATTTCTTTGCATAATGGTCCTTATCACAAATATGACATGAGAAATGTTTACCTTTATCCTTAGGTGTGTTTGCTTGCTTAACCTTGTCCTGACTAGTGTTCCTAGATGACTTCACCTTCCCCTTATATTTTATATTTTTCTTACCTTCCTGCTTCTCACCTTGAGAATATTCATTGTTTCTTGAACCATTGTTGTCCTATTCCTTGTATTCCAATAGTTTATCTTTTGTTGTAATATTTGTCACAAGGGTTTGCACATTTTAGAATCACATATCACTTTGAGCCTGAGGCCACAACCCATTCATAAAGTGGAATAATTGGTCTTATTCTGACATCTCTTTGATGTCCAACATGAGCCCTGAAAACGCTTTGATGTATGATTGAGAGCCAACAACCGTTTCATCACAATACAAGACTAGTTTTATGGCCCAAAGTGAGCCTTCAAGGTAGCTTTCATCTTCAGTCTATTTTTGATCTTATCCCTAATGTTTCTAGCCGCTGAGTCTTCAATCCATTTCCTCAACCAAAGCATCACGATACCCATCAAGAAAATCAAAACAACATTCACTTTGGCTTCATCCGAACTCCTATTCATTTTCTCCAACTACTACTCAATGTCCCAACAAAAGTTACCAAGCAACTTAGCATTGTGGGTGCCATTATATGGTTTTGGTTCCTTTATCTTTATCCACATAGGTATCATGGATGAAATTTTCCCATTGGAAACAACTCGCTTCAATATGGCTATGGTGTCCTCTTGGTATTTGACTTGATTCACAATGGAGTTCAACACTTCTTCCGTTGATTTGAATCTATCCCCAAAATTATTAGTTATAGACCCTGTTATTGCGTCTACAGTCTGCTGACACTTGTGCACAATGGTGTTGAAATCTTGGCACATCCATGCCATCTTTTTCTCCACTATTTCAACCTTATCACCAGGATTTCATAGAGAAGTTGCCATTCTATCAACAATCTTCTCCAAGTTGTTAATTCAATCCTTCATTCTTGGTGTCTTATGATCTCAGTATCCATCACTGCCTTTTGTGTGTGAACCTAACATGGTTTCCCACCAAAGAATCTAGTCACTCATCCAAGGACTTGTTGTTCTGCTTCAAGTTATTTTCTTATTAGACATAGCGCCCAAATTTCCGCATAGTCGAGTTTTCCACCCCAAGTCTTTCTCTAATAAGCTCTAATACCAACTGTCGGAAGTGACAGTGGTGAAGAGCATCGAATTTCCCGAAAGATAGCTCAAAATATACAACCAACTATCACATAACTCTTATACCACATGTCATGGACCTGCAATCCGCCTAGAATTTTTTTCGATGACTTGGTGCACCCAAGTCAATCCGACACTTGCGATCGTGCGACACCATGTTGAATCATATGCAGCGGTTTGACCACAGAGTACCTACTACAACCAGACTATGCTTCTTCATTCAAGGCTTTCCCATAAATTTACCTTGAACTACAATGAGTCAGATACACCGATTCCTACTGACTTAATCTATCCAACAATTCCACCAGGAAAATGCCCAAGCATGGCCTCAAAACATTTTGTAACAATACTTATCCTAATTTCATACTTAGACAATTACAAGTTATATAGAGAACAAGAAATATCCAAGCACATATAGGATAGAACACAAGATCATATGATTAGGTGGCTCCATGGTAGTTCCTAACACCCTTGTACTCAGTATATGTAAGAATGTTACAATGAGGGGAGATCAATCACTACCAAAGCTCAATTACAACAATACCATAAATTCAATGGTGCATTGCCTCCTCCTAAGACAGTTTCCCAAAACTTGTACAATTCAACCTCTGTTGCATCTGCAGTGCTCCCTCCTACTGGTCTTGATCCATCTTGGTCACATAGCCAACTTGAGAAACATGTGATGCCAACCCCAGTACAAGACAATTATTGATCCCTTCATCGAGTCTTGTTTTCTCCTTGATTCTTCTTTGACTCTTCGATGATGCTCTTTCTTGGCAAGGCCTCTCCATGTTTTATATGCATCTTTCCCTTTACTTGGCAAGTCACATCACTTGGAGTGGATCCAGGCTGAATAGTCAGTTGTACACGCTGGTCCACATTAGTCACCCCAAGTATGCCTCATCATTTAGTTAGCCCTATCTTCATCTACAAGCATTCCTCCTACAGGTCTTGGTCCATCTTGGTCACTTATCCAACTTGGGGAACATGCGATGCCAACCCAGGTATAGTAAAATTGCAGATCCCTTCGTCGACTCTTGTATTCTCCTTGATGCTTCTTTGATTCTTCGACAATTACCTTGCTTGGAAAGGCCTCTCCATGTTTTATATGTAGCTTTCCCTTTACTTGGAAAGTCATGTTGCTTGTAGTGGATCCAATCCGACTCGTCCATCGCATGTGTTGGTCCACATGAGTCACCCCAAGTGTGCCTCATCATTTGGTCGGCCCAATTTTCTGTGCTCAGGTCACCCCATACATGATTCATCTCATCCAATGTCCAAATAATCCAACCATTCGAGCTCAAGTGTGCCCAAGGCCAACACCTCCACAATAACATCATCCACAATTCATGCCCAAGGAATGCATTCCCAAGGGACTACACCCAACAAGTGCAATCCATGATTGCAACCTATGACAACTTGTTCCCAAAAGCACCTTGACTTCCCTTTGCAAACCCCAATTGCATAATGCCCACTCAACTGATCCGTATAAATCTTGGTGCTCTAACTTCTCAAGTCTCTAGTCAATCCCACTCAACTACTTGGTGCATCCAACTTGGCTTCATTTGTGATGCATTATGTCCATCTGTAGGAGTGCCTGATCTATCTGAAATTTCCTTGACAACCCCAACATGTGCACCTTGTCTCCTACCAAGGCCTCTTGGTCGTCTGAATTGATCATCCACACCAATGCAATGAAGGTGCCCCACACCCCTCTAGGTGAGATTCTTACATATCTAAACCATACCACACGAGCATCACTATATAACCTACCCCTTTCCACATGGATATGGATTTGTAGTAGCTAAGAGGCCCTCTTAGACAACCCATTTGATCCATGATTAAAGTATGCCATTAGTAGGCCCTTCTGATTAACCTTCCCAATGGTAAGTCACTAGCATGAAATCGAAGCCATGGATTGAGTAGTACCCAAAACATGAGTTGTGAATTAAATTTGAGTTGTCAATGTAAGCCATTGAAGGTGAGGCAACACACCCCACCATGGCATGGTAACATATCCTTCCCCTCATGATGAGGTATGTTGTCCCACCAATAGTAGATTCAATTTTAATCATTGTCAGTTCTAATGACTCTTGCGATGTAGGTAGTTCGTAGCCATGGCGTGGTAACATATCCTTCCCTTCATGATGAGGTATGTTTCCCACCATTAGGAGCATCAATTTTATACAAATTTATTCATGGACAGTTCTAATGGCCTTTGCTATGTAGATAATTCTTAACAAGATTTACTATAGCAAACTCTAATAAGTGGACTTTTGTTTTAATTTTTATATTTCCTATCTTTTATATTTGAAGAAAAATTGTCATCTTAGTCCATTTTAGTCATGCCCGTTCTAATGACCTTCATTATGTAGATAGTTCTTAACATAATTTATTATATTTAAAGTCATAGCTAAGCCAAACATTAAATTAGTGTATGAGACTTCCTTGTTTGTGGGACAAGGGACCCTCTCTGCTAGTTTTTAACATAATTTATTATATATATATATATATGTATGTATGTATGTATGTATGTATGTACACACACACACACACACACATAGTCACAGCTAAGCCAAACATCAAATTAGTGTATGAGACTTCACACACACACACACACACACACACACACACACACACACACACATATAGTTATAGTTAAGTCAAACATCAAATTAGTGTATGAGACTTCATTCTTTGTGGGACAAGGGACCCCTCTGCCGAGCTATTTGACTGGTAAAGTCTCCAGAGGTATACATACCCTTTATCAATGGTAGATGACTTTTTCAAATAGAAAATCAAGACTTGCAAAAGGTTGGGTATGGGGATTTGATCGTCCATGTATATGTTTTATTGTTGGTGTTTAAGATGACAATATTATTTTGGTAGAGCTTCACCATTTTTGTTTTACTTTCTTTGCCCGAGATCTCATGTATTAAATTCATAGTCACTAATGACATTGAGTCAATTGATTTCATTGTAAATTTATTTTTCATTCATTGATATGTATAAGCTTAAATGATAAAAAAATAAAATGATTCTTAATAGTGCCTTAATGTTTATTTTGTAAGAGGGAGTCAATTTCTTATATTTTTCATATTTTTTTAATCTAATAGAATTATTTATGTTTTTAGGGGAATATATCTACAATAATTCAAAAATTATTGGAGTTACTTTATCTACATTTATATGGCCATTGCATACAACATCTAAAATCCTCAAAGAAATAATATATCTATCTAGAAACAACCTATGTCTAGCTATGGGTTATATTGATAGTATTAGAGTAACAAGAGCTATATTGATAGTATTAGAGTAACAAAAAGAGATAACACCATCCAACAATGTCATCTGAAATAGCTTGGGTTAATCATCAATGTCTAAGTTCAAAGCAATGGTAATGTAAGTAAGGGTGATATCCCCTTCTTGGTTGACTCCATCAACTTCCTCAATTGCCATGTCTATCATACTCTCCTCCAATTCCATGGTTTTACTAGTTTCCCGTCCTCCTCTTTATTTTCATTGTCTTTATTGATAGCTTCCAAACCCTATATTTCTTTGATCAGTGCCTCATACTTTTTGTCCATATTGTTTAATTTATGCAAAATAGGATGTTGTTTCATTCATTTTTCCTTTGCGACCTTGCCATTAAAAACTATCAACCTATCTCCCAAGCCTCCTTGATACCCCATGTTGAAAATATTTCTCACATTATTATTATTATAGTATCTATGATTAATAAAGTTCATGATTGATATGTTTACTAATTTATAATGATAATTGTATAATTGAAAGCGAGTTTCTTCCCACTTGTATATGAATTTACTCATTTAATAACTAATACGATGTATAAAAGTACTTCATTTTATGACATTCATGGTAATGTTAAATTTGATTTTTTCACCCATTTGATTTTTGATGTTATAAATAAAAGACTCCACAACCCAATAGATATACATAATAATGATTGCTTCAACTAATCTGTCCTTCACTTTTGTTTATTCAGATGAAGTACATTAAAAATGTACCATTCGTGAGATGTGTTGAGCATCCAAAGCCTTATAGCATTCTAAATTGGTAAACATGGACAAAGAAAACACTACACCCTATGTGTAATACGCGTATTCTTCTCTCATAATATATATTCAAGAATAAATGTATTGTAAACCAATTATTATTTGATAATGATGAGACAATATTTGATGTATTGTAAACCAATTATTATTTGATAATGATGAGACAATATTTGGGTGCCTCTGTGTCTTAGGAGGGCTTGTTGCATGCCATAATGTTGCATGCATTAAGTTAACAAGAGGTGCAAAGGCCGCCTTTTCCCATGTTCAATTGGAATGTGATCCTTTGGTGAGATACATGGACTTAAAAGATATTGTAATCAATGAATACAATGTTTCTCCCTAATTTTCTCATTTTAATTGCATTAACTTTTCCGAGGATGGGATGTAAAATGGTTTTTCTTCTTAAAATTTAGTTTTTCACTCATATTTAATTTTAATATTGTAATTTAATTATTAAATTAAATCCCTTTTTAAGGTAAAATGTAAAAGAGTATTTGTTATGGATCTATAGTTTATTATTTTTATTTTTTTTGTAAATTTGAATTATTTTCAAGTTTATTTGGTACTTGAGTTTATGCGACATTGCCTTTTCTTGGTTGCAATAGCTTGGCTAGCTCGCACCTACTACAACTAGACTATGTCTTTTCATTTAAGGTGTGCCCATAACTTTGTCTTAAGCTACAATTTGTCAAATGAAACACAGTCCTACTTAACCAAGTTCATTCAATAGTAGACATGGGTCTAACCACGGTCTTTAAAACATCCCAACAATACTTTAACACTTAGTCATTATATCAATATTTATACAACACGAAACAAAGCAAGGAATAGTAACATCCAACACATAAAAATTCCACAATAGACATGTATAGAAGACACCCAAGGAAGGTGCCTTAACTTTATTATATGAAGAATGCTATAGATATGCAACAAGGGATTTGATGTATGCAACTCTATTACAGATGTACAATGAGTCTAAGGTAATATTGATTTATGCCTACTGCCCAACATACTTTCACAATCCAACCCCTGAAGCAATTGCAAGCCTACCTCCTACAAGTCATGTCTTCTTCTTCTCACATAGTCAGTGTAATTTTTCCCTACTATGCCAGCCCATAACTTAGGACAATCATAGAGATCCTTTACACTCTTTTTGAATGATCAATAAATGATTAATTGATTCCCTAGAACCTTTGAGGCATCCATCATTTATATAAGACTTGTATTTCACTTTCAATCCCCTTCAATCTAAAGTGGACACAAGTGCCCACATTGCCAATTTCGATTGTGTTTGATGGTGCCTCTACCCCCTTCATGACTTCTCCACAAATTGTCCAACATCCAATGGTGTTGTGCCCAAAGTGCCATGCACCCAACAAGTCCACCAGACAAGGGTACACCCAATAAGTACATCCAATGGATGTGTTCCTGATGGATGTGCTCCCAACGACTGCATCCCATGATTACACTCCATGGATGATTGTGCCTAGAGGGACTTTTGTCATCTGTCAAAACCCCCAATTGTGTACCACCCAACTCCTTGGGTTCACATGTAGCCCAACACCCAAGTCTATAAAATATAGTCAAGTTCTCTATGTCAATCTTGTCTATCATTCATCATACGGGTGGATCAGACATGGTCATCTTCCACAACCCCCACTTTGCCTTCCCTCACCAAGTTCCCTTCCAAACTTCTCTTGGTGTGTCCAACTAGTGCAAGCTACCAAGGTCTGTAGTGCACCTAGTATGAACAAGGGTGCCCAACATGTTCATGATGTGTCTTGCCAACATGCCAGGGCACTCAAAACCAACTCTTCTAGCCATCAACCTTCTATCATGTCTATTTGTGCCAATCAATGACCACCAAAATGATCATACATCAAAGTTACTTGAAACCATTAAAAGTTAGGGCCTTACAACCTTCTTAAATTTGATATTTTATTCCCAATTAAAAATAATAAAAAATTTAATATTTTATTCTTAATAAAAAATGATCAACTTCCCTTATAGAAATATCAAATTCAAATTTTGTTATATATATATATAATTATAATTAAATCGATAGTTAAAAGGGTTTTTGGAGGAAATTATGCCTACCCTCTATTATTCACTGTATTTTATTCCAAACTTCTTACATATTTTCAATACGTATTAGTTAGGCATAATTGTAGTGTTGCAAATCTTTTTGTTTGTTTTTATTGATTATAATAAAATGAAATATGATATTTTTTGTTTTTATTTTCAAATCCTTTCAAATATATTATTTTTGGAGCTAAATATGAATGGGGAATATTGTGGATGATATATGATAAAAAGGGATAAGGGAACAACATGGAGTGGTTGTACTAAAGGTATGTGTGCTTATATTTTTATGTTTATTTTATATTTTTTTTAAAATGTTATTTTAAAATAGAAATTTGCATTACATTTTGTACTTATGTTGATGGCATAGTGTCTTATCATCTTATTCAAAAGGTTTAATTATTAAATGTGAAACTACTACATCATTTAAAAAAAAATTATGGGCTACCCAAGAAAACTAGAATACACTAGCATAAGAGCCATCCCATAAACTGACCCAATGTTAGTTCCCTATAACCTTTACAATGATCCCCATTTAAGTCTAGAAAGACAACTAATAAGAAGATAATCAAATATCGACATAGGTGATTTGAAAGGAAATTATAGAAATGGGAAAGGAGGAGTGAGAGAGTAGCTCCTTCTGGATCCACTCCTCAAATGATATGGGCTCAATATACTTCATCCTCATGATTTCATGCCACAATCCTTTTCCTTTAAAGAGCCCGAGGCTCTTTGGCGATAGTGCCTTTATAAAGATTTGAATAGTATTCAAACCCCATCCTCCAAATTTCTTAGGCTTTGAGAGTCTTCTCCAATTAACTCGTTCCATACCATCTCTTTCTTTTCTTTCCTTCCATATAAAATTAAATACTATCTTCCTTGTATTTTTCTAAATCCCAATGAATGTGTGTTATGGAATGCCAATATATTGTGGTTGCTTCTAAAATTGATTTTACGAAGGTAAGTGTCCCCCGAGGATAACCATTTATTGCATCATAATTCTATTCTCTTTCCGTTTAATATAGACATATCCAATCATTAAATCCATCTTCATTAGATTTCATGTTAAATTCAAGGTATTTTGGACATCTTTGGAAAGGTATCTCTATGAACTAGAGGAGGGTTTTGAGATGTCTTCTTTGTTCCTCAAGAATATATTTTATGGAAAGAGAATATCTTTTCACATTTATGTTAGGCACAAGATCTATTATAATGAGCAAAAAAACAAAATACTGCAGAAAAAACCAACGGAACAACAAAATGTAGAGAACTACAATACCAAAAATGATACCTTTATTGATAGAAAGCAATGCTCACTTGCCTCTTCGAGGGGGAAACCTCCAACAGAGAAAAATTGTATTACAATAATTCTCAAGAAAAATCTTTCTCATGCCTTGTACTTCTATTTATATTAAATTTATCTTCAAAGGAACAATCTAGAGGAAAATATTTCTAGAAGCGGAGGCTTCTATTAAATATTCTTACATTAGAGTTGTTCGCATTATTAACTAGGACTTGTTTATTAATATTTTCCTTTATTACATGGAAAACATATTATTCTACCTACGTGAG
>JASDQU010100739.1:198744-225785 GCA_032191745.1 Picea mariana | reverse complement strand
AGACCCTAGATGGCAGCCTCATAGGACCTCATAAAATCTACATGGTATCAAAGCCAAAGGTGGCTTAGACTTGCTGATTTTTTAGCACTTTTGTGAGGTTTTGTATCAGATCCGTGGGTTGTTTTGGACAACAAGTTTACAGTCCAAAACAGTGAGTAAATTTCAGATCAAAAGGTACCTCTCATTTATTTCTAGTTGGACAGCTAGTTGACAGTTTTTGTGGAAAATTGTGGGTAGATTTGTTGGGCTCATTTTTTACACTTGTGGACAACTTCTTTTCACACTTGCGTGGATAGGAGTGAGGCTGTAGTGTATAACCTATTTTCACACCTATTTTCTAGGAGTGAGGTCAGGTTTTCGCTTGCCTCTTTTTACACTTGTGTTGACAGGAGTGAGGCAACGTTCCTTTGCATTTGGAGCATCAGAGTGAGCATAGTTTGACAGACTAGTCAGTATATCAAATGTGTGTGGAGGACATGCTCGCCGGGGATAGCAATTGGTCGCCTTGGAAGGCAAGAATCGTCTTTGTCTTAGAGGACCTCGAACTATGGGATATAGTTGAGGCGCCTGATCCATTTCTTCTTGTCACTGCCCCAGTCTTGTTGGCAGATTTTAGGAAGAGGAACAATAAGGCAAAGAGGACCATGTCTAATTCAGTCAGAGATCATATTATTCCCCATTTGACTGGGAATAATTATGCATAAGAGATGTGGGCATATCTATGCAAGTTGTACGAGAGATCTAAGTTGTAAATGTTGGACAAATGAAGAGATTAGTCAATGCTAGTAAGAATTATGTCCTCTTGATGATCAAACCCAAAGACAATGTTGAAAAAGAAGCTTTCCAAGGTTGTGATGCAAAGTTGAAATCTGATTTATATGAGGTTGTTAACCAATATTATGAGATGTTTCAGGAACCAAAAGGATTTCCTCCAAAGAGGGGTATCCAACATGAGATACAATTGCAACAAGATTGTCCTTTTCCAAACATTGGTATGTACAGGATGCTAGTCATGGAGAATGTTGAAATTAAAAAACAAATCCAAGAGTTGCTTGACAAAGGGGTCATAATGCCAAGCACATCGCCATGTGGGTCACCAATTGTTTTAGTGCTAAAGAAAGATGGTACATGGTGCATGTGTGTAGATTTCAGGGCCTTGAACAAGATTACGATAAAGAATCGTTATCCTCTTCCTCGAATTGATGATTTGCTTGATCAATTGAAAGATGATAAGTATTTTACTAAGTTGGATTTGAGAAGTGGATATCATCAGATCAGGATTGTTGAAGGAGACACATGGAAGATATCTTTCAAAACAAATAAAGGTTTGTTTGAGTAGATGGTTATGCCATTTGGACTTTGTAATGCTCCTGCTACATTCATAAGAGTCATGAATGATGTTTTAAGGCCTTTTCTTGATGATAGTGTGATTGTCTACTTGGATGACATTTTGATATTTAGAAAATCTCGTGAAGAGAATTTTATGCATGCAAAGCAAGTTTTGGATGTCTTGACGAAAGAAAATTTGTTTTTGAAGATGTCTAAATGTGAGTTTGGAAAGACCTCACGTGTTTACTTGGGACATATTGTTGGAGGAGGAGAACTGAAAATTGATCCTTCCAAGGTCAAATTCATTTTGAATTGGCCCAGGCCCAACAATGTGACAGAGGTAAGAATCTTTTTGGGAGCTTATTGCTAATTTCTCTTCAATTGCATCTCCATTGCATGCAGTGACAAGAATCAAGCAAGTTTTCCAATGGAGAGGCATGCAAAAAAAAGATTTTGATACATTGAAGGAGAAGATTAGTTCAGACCTAGTTCTTGCACTTCCTAATTTGAGACAACCATTTGAGATCCAAACATATGCAAGTAATTGGGAGCAGTATTGTTGCAACATGGTAAGCCCATTAGTTTTCATTCTGAAACTTTTAATGTGTTGTGATTAATTATCCTACGTATGATAAGGAGTTGTATGCATTGATACAAAGTGTGAAAAAATGGAAACATTATTTGTTGGGAAAAGAAACTATCATTCACACAGATCATCAACCATTGCAATACTTACAATCACAAACAAAGCTATAGCAAGCAAGTCACTTTAGATGGATGGGTTTTCTACAACAATTCCACTTGGTTATAAGATATAAGAAAGACATTTATAACAAAGTTGATGATATGATTTCTAGGCCTATTATTAGTTCTTAAGTTATTCTTAAGCATAATTCTACCATGCATGAGAGCTATGTTGAACAATATGCTTTAGATGCTGATTTTAAAGAGGTTTATGCAACTTTGTGTCATTCTAACCAAGTCGAGGAATTGTATTACCATGTGCATGATAAGATTTTGTATTATCTTGGCAAGCTATGTATTCCATAGGGTGTGTTGGCACAGGGGCAAACCCAGGTTTCAACGCTACAATAACGCACCAACAAAATGCTAACTACCGACCCTTTTGGCAACACTTGCAAAGAAGATGAAGTCTCACCCGAGGTAGAGGCAGGGGTGGTTACAGGACTCCAGTGTCTGCAACCTTAGCTGGGACATAGATCTGTGACTGTAACACCTTAACAATGCACTTAGCAATTATAGTTCACCAATATCCATTCTTAGTTTATAACGCAAATAAACCCTAATAACAGAACGACGCAGTATTCATAGAGATCTAATATAACCAAGAACTAAGCACATCCAGATAGGCCAAATCTAGTATTCATCCATACTATTAAGCACATATCATTAACACATATATCTACCATTCATATATATCGAAGCACTAAGCAAGGTAACATATAAACACTTCAATATATTGCACAAAGCAGCGCAACACTGCATGTACGTGGTTCACTCCCACACTGGGGCTACGTCCACCAACTCTTCGTCTTCTTTATTAGCTTCTTGAATCAGTTACATGCACAAAGCCACATAGGTTACATAGATCCTTGCTAGATCCTCCTTCCCCAGGATAGGTTACAGCACTAAGCCTCTTCTCAATATCTTACACTCGCTTGCACTAAGCTCTACAAGCCTCATACAATATGCACAAAAGAAATCTCTACTTAACACTTAGCACTTTCGATCACACAGATCGAACTTGTAGGTCCCTACTTACTTCACCTAGGTACTTATTTATGCATTACAAAATAGGCCTAAGCATGGGTAAACCCATGGGCCGACATTCCCATACCCGTTACATAAGCCCAAAACCCAAAAATCCCTAAAAAGGGGCCGAGATCTTGCGATCTCTGCTTCGTCTTGCGCTCCGCCTTCGACAGCCTGTCAAAGTCCCAAAAATAGGTCAAACTTGACCAGGGATCCTCAAAACTTGGTCAAGAGCCAACAAGCCCCCAACACTCACCTATGACTCATCCCGAGTCACTCTGATCTGGGTAGATTAGTTTTAAAAGCCTCAAGCTTGGATCGAGCTTCTTCGACTTGTTGTTGTGCCACGACCTCCTATTCAACGAACTCTTATATGATTGCTTCGTTGATAGGTCCCTCTAGGCCCTGTTCAGCTGTAGTGACAACTTGCTTTAGTTATGCTTCTCGGCCTTCGATCTCTATGAACAGTTGGTAAGCCTTGTCTTGTATAGTTTGGAGTCTCTAAGTCACTTCCCTGACTCTGCTCTGAATGGTGTGGAGTTGTAGCTGGGCAGTGCGCTACTCTTGGGATCACTTCATCCTTTCAACAGCTAACATGGGCTTCAACTAAGCCTGTATTGTTTCTGCTTGATACTTTGCCTCTTGGAGTTGCGACTCCAGTGCCTTCAGTTTTGGATTCTTAGTGAGTTTCTCATAGGTATGGGCACTACGATCACTCAATTGCTTTCATTCCATGGCAAGGGCCTTTATTCTCTCAACTGTTCCTCAAGAAGTTGCATCTCTTTGATCCCTTACATCTTGCGGAGTGTCGAGCACTATGCGGAGCTCTAAGTCTGCTATAATTTGTTGTAGCTGCTAGATAGCTTCTGCGAGTTGCTCTACTTGATGCGTGAATCGGTCTTTTGCCTATGGTTCTAAGCCTGTCATAGAGCGAAGTGATTTGTTAACTGCTTCTTTCACTTCGATTTTCTCTGCGAGTAACTGTTCCTTTTCTTGTTGCATCTGTGCTTTCTCTTCTTCCAGTTTTGCCTAAAGAGAAACCTTCTCCTACTCTGTAACTCGACGTTATTCTACGATTACTCCTTGTACTTGATTCAAGGCCTGGGTGGCTTGTTCTATTTCTTCTTGTGCTCGATGAAGGCGAGATTCAGTTGCATCTGCTAGTCTGTGGAGTTGGATTGGCTCATCTCCCAACTCTGGTTCTTCCGATGGGCGACTGGACTGAAGGGCCTGTTGTACCCCTCTGAGTTCGACCTTAATTCTGTCATTTCCTCCTTCTTTGATTCTTTTTTCTCCATGATTTCCTGTGAGGTGTCGTTTAGGGCTGCTATGATGAAGTCAAAATCATCGGTAGTGAGTACAGTCTGCATCTTGGTCACGGTGGCTCTAGATTTCTTCTAGGAAGAAGGTTTCGGGGGAGAAACCTTCCTCTTCTTCAGGGGATCGGTCTCATCTCTAGGCGGTGTTACTTTGCCTTGTTTCTTTTCAGCTTCTTTGCCATTTTTCTCTCTTACTTCATCATCACCCCCTCGGTCAGGTGATACTGAAGCAGTCTTGCCTGAGGCACAACTTAAGCCTTGGACCTCTTTGGTTTTCTTCCTTCTGATGTGTCCAAGTGTATCATGTTCTTTGTGCGTAGTCTATGGGCTGTCAGGGTCGGACATATCTACAGGGTCTGCGGGAATAAGGAGGCCTGACGACTAGTCATTAGTGATCTCCTCAATGTCCTCTTCTGTGAGCTTGTAGTATGACTGAAGCTGCTCCTTATGTTCATCTGTTCACGTTGTAATGTAGATGAAGTGTCGATCTGCACGGAAATTCATCAGGGGTCGGAACCTCTGTAGGGTGTTCAGAGTCATGTGAGGTTCAACTTCGATGGCTCTCTTCAGCTGGAGATAATATGTATGAAAAATTGCGTTCCACTTCCACTGCTTACTCATATCGCTTGAGTACCAGAGCATGGTGAACTTCACAGCAAGCGGCTCGAATGGCTTGATGTCTGGGAAGGTTGCACCTTCCGACATTTCCCAAGCAAAAAATGTGATCAGGATTAGGAGCCAGCTAAAATGGAACTCATAACCTTGATCCTGTGCTTCGTGGCAGTCTAGTTCAAGTTGATTAACTAGGTACTTCACCCAGTTCATCTGTAGACCTTCCACGCACTTCCCCGCGAGGTCAACGACAAAGCCTGTGACCTGCATGGGTCAATTCTTCCTTACTATCTTTCCTGTGATGAATTGACATGTTAGGCGCACTGCGCCATTCTGGATGGAAGCTACCTTGTAGCCTCGCGTCCCCTTCTCAACATCGTCGTATGTATCCTTGATCTTCTGTGCTAGTGCGTGATCTGTGGCCTTTCCTGGATAGAATTCCTGTGGATCAGGTCCTTGCATACTCAATCTTGTGATCCTATGGATCAACATCAGATTGACTGTGATACAGAAGTCTAGCCATAAGTAGTCACCATGGTAACATGAAAGTAGTAGCTTGACATATGTGTTAACTTCCTGGTGCCTTCCGAAGTGTGGGATTTTCTTTACATTCAACAAGGTGGACTGCGCAAGGTTCATCGTCCACGACTGAGGGATTATATTCGAATTCTTCCCCTTCATCATGGTCAATTATTTATATGGGGCGAGCATGCTATGGTTCTTGCGATTTCTGAGGTTGAAGTCATTGAACTTCAACACCGCGATCTTGTCCTGTTGTTCTCTTACTATGCTTATCCCCTTCGGGAGGTACGCAGTAACCATGGTGTACTCAAAATATCTTGGCACACTATCTCAACTCACCGCGCCAGCCAAAGGCCGGATGTAATCAGGAAATATGGTTGGGATTAGCTTTGCATTTGCTAGGTCATCTCTGTGCTTGGTTCTCTTCTTTGTTGTTGGTCGGGATGGTCCGAATCCGCGAGCAGTCGACGGAGAGGCTTGCACTCCTCTCATCGACGACGCTTGAATACTTGCAGACATTACTCTTTCAGACATTACTCTTTCATTCATGAGGTCAATGAGAACTTCTTTAACAATTTTCTCTGCAGTGCTAAGCTCGTCCGACATGCACGCTTGTGGTTGAATATCTTGGGTTTGAAGAGTAACTAATCAATGCAACGAGATGTATGGTGATAGCGTGATGATCAATGTGTGAAATCAGATAATCTGCAAGTTTAGATTCACGGTTAGAAAAAAATTTCTCGGTGCAAGGCTCGATGGAATATATAAATAACGAAGCAACAAATCTCTCCAATGGGTGAGAAGTCTCCATTAACTCAGTTCTGTCCGTTACGGCGTGGTCCCAACGGTTTGATGGCGAGTTGTCTGACCATAAATGCCTTTCTACCCATCTGGGGCATCGGTCTAACGGTTATACTGTTCCCAATGGATATATTGCTTCTCTATGGCGAAGTGTCATGTGACGCTATTCTGATTTCCCGACGAAGTTCCAATTTTGGAAATTTTCCCTCTGCAAAGTTCCCTCTGGACCCTTCTGTAACTTTTTGATCTTAGTTCTCTTCTTACTTAGTTTTCTAGCCTTATTTCCAGTGAGCTTCATCTCTGTATTCCTTTTTCCATTCTAATTCTTGTCTTCTTTTGGCATAGTAACTTTGCACGGTTGAGATTCTTTCCTAAGATTCAAGGGTAATACTTATTCTCTATCTGTGGTAGGTATTTCAATCTTCTACGAGTCTTCTTATGTTCTTGCAACTTCGACATCCAAGTCTCTATTTCTAAGTAGATTCGATCTGTTCTCATGTTCTTCAATCAGCTGTGTGATCCTCCTAGTCATGAAATCTTTCAACTCTTGCTTCTTCTGCTCTAAGACTTCTTCTGCCTTCCTTCTGGCATGATCTCTTTCAATCCAAGGTTTTCCTAGTAACATAGCAAATGGGGCGATGTTCTCAATAAATTTAACAACCTCAAAATATTCCTCTATTGAAGTTCCATGAGAACTCATATATATCTGGGTAAGTCTTCCACATAGGGTTATCAGTTTTCCTTTGAATAATATTTTTCCTCCCAATGAAGGAATCATAGCAGGCTTTCCTAAAGTTCCCAAGTTCTTTCTGTCATAATATTCACCTGTGTTTCTTCATCCAGAACGCAGTCAATGTCAAAGTCTCCTATTCTTGCTTCAATGCACTCTTTTTCTTTGAATATCTCTGATAAGATGATATTTCGATGGTCATTCAGGGTTTCTTTCATCTGTAGCAATACTTTCTCGGATTCTTTATGGGGTTCTGCCATAATATCAGTTTCTGGATCTGCCTTAGGGTTTCCTTGGTTCATATTCATTCTTTCAACCTTAGCAATCATTTTAGGGAAATCCAATACTTCATGATCCATAGCTCTACAACAAAGAAAACTAGATCTTCTACCAGGGCATTCTTTAGCCAGATGTCCCGGTCTTCTGCAACTGTAACAAAGGGTTAATCCTCATTTTCTTTTAAATGATCCCCAACCTTTCCTCTACTGCGCACTAGGATCATAGTAGCTAACCTACAAAAAATTCTTTCTAGGATCCTGCATCCAGATGTTAGTCCAAACATTCTCTTTATGCATAGGTATAACATATCTTTCACTATTCTTATCAGGTCTACTCATATCAAATCTTCTTTCATCTATCAGTGCTCTAGTTTTCAAGCTAGGACAAATCTTATCAAACATACCTAGATCCATACTTTTGAAACAAAAAGTTCCACTTATCTTACTTTTAACAAAGAACAGCTTACAGATCTTACCTCTTTAAGAAAAAATTCTCACTTTTACCTTTCTCAGAGCACAAAGCTTTCATATTTTACCTCTTTTCTTCAGATCTAACTTCTTTTCTTGGCACAGAGCTTCACATATCGATTAGAATATTGCGCACTAGAGCGACATATCTACGCACAAAGCTTTCACAATTTTAGGTCAGATCTTTGAACAAAGCTTCTCTTTCCAAAGTTCCCAAAAATCACAGTTTCAGTCCTGGAAATGGAATCATTTGTTGGCACAGGGGCAGACCCAGGGTTCAATGCTACAACAATGCACCAACAAAACCCTAACTACTGGCCCTTTCGGCAACACCTGTGAAGCAGATGAAGTATCACCCGAGGTAGAGGCAGGAGTGGTTGCAGGACTCCAGTGTCTGCAAACTTAGCTGGGACACAAATTTGTGACTGTAACACCTTAACAAGGCACTTAGCAGTTATAGTTCACCAATATCCAGTCTTAGTTTACAACGCAGATAAACCCTAATAACAAAACAATGCAGTATTCACACAAATCTAATATAACCAAGAACTAAGCACATCCACATAGGCCAGATCTAGTATTCATGCACACTATTAAGCACATAGCATTAACATATCTATATGCCATTCATCTATATCGAAGCACTAAGCAAGGTAACATATAAACACTTCAATACATTGCACAAAGCAGAGCAACACAACATGTACATGGTTCACCCCCACCCTGGGGCTACGTCCACCAACTCTTCATCTTCTTTATTAGCTTCTTCAATCAGTTACATGCACAGAGCCACAAAAACCATACTCCACAAATGACATGAGATCTACTCACCTCGCTAGATCCTCCTTCCCCGTGCTAGATTACAACACTAAGCCTCTTCTCAATCTCTTACACTCGCTTGTATTGAGCTCTACAAGCCTCATATAGTATGCACAAAAGCAATCTCTACTAAGCACTTAGCACTTTTGATCACACAGATTGGACTTGTAGGTCCCTACTTACTTTACCTAGCTACTTATTTATACATTACAAAACAGGCCTAAGCATGGTTAAACCCATGGGATGACATTCCCATACCCGTTACATAAGCCCAAAACCCAAAAATCCCTAAAAAGGGGTCGGGATCTCACGATCTCTGCTTTGTCTTGCGCTCCGCCTTCGACAGGTTATCGAAGTCCCAAAAATAGGTCAAACCTGACCAAGGATCCTCAAAACTTGGTCAAGGTCCAACAAGGTAAAAGAGTCAACATCATAAGGGAAGCACACTCTTATCTCATTTCTAGCCACTTTGGTGTAGGAAAGACGGTGGCTAATTTGCAAAGGTATTTCTATTGGCCTAAAATGAATGAAAGTATTTCAACATATGTAAGAGGATGTTCTTTATGTGCTACAAGTAAGCCTAGCAATAGAAAGTCGGGTTTGTATACTCCACTTCCAGTTCCTTCTCTTCCTTGGGAAAGCATTTCCATGGACTTTGTAGGAGGTCTACCTATGTCTAAAAAGAATCATGATTATCTTTATGTTGTGGTTGACCATTTCAGCAAAATGTGTATTTTGATGCCTTGTAAGAAGCAAGTTACAACTAAACAAACGACACAAATGTTCTTTTAGCATGTTTGGGTACATTTTGGGTTTCCCGAATCATTATTTTGATCGAGATTCTCAATTTATTGGGAACTTTTGGTCAAGATTATGGGCACTCATGGACACCAAGTTGAAATAACATTTCGTGCACAAACTTATGGTCAAACATAAGTGATGAATAGAGTATTAGTGCATCTTCTTTGTGGTTATTGTAGGAAGCATCCTAAGCTTTGGGATGAGCACTTACACTACATTCATCATGCTTACAACCAGGCTAAGCACTCTTAGATTCAAACATCTCCATTTGAGGCATGTTTTGGTTATTTTCCAAAATCTCATTTAGATTTTATATTTGGGAAAGATTTTGCTATTGATGGTCAATATGACATTGATAGAGAAAATAAGTTCATTGAAAAAATTCAGTTGGTGCATCAAATGGTACAAGAACAGTTGGAAAAGAACCAAGCCAAGTACAAGACAAGACTTGACAAGCATCGTGTTGATCACAGTTTCCAAGTTGGAGATGAATTTTGGATTTACATTAGCAAAGAGAGGATTAAAGGAGAAGGTGAAAAACTGAAACCAATTGGATATAGACCTTTCAAGGTTCTTGAAAAGATTGGTAACAATGCCTTCCATTTGGATTTGCCTCATATGAAAATGTATGTAGTTGTTAATGTTGAGAATTTGAGATTGTATGAGCCTCCTTTGATTGATGATCAAGGAGAGCATGTTCATATTCCTTCCATAGATGATTTCTCACCATAATATCTTTCAGAACTGCATGAGGATACAATCCTTGACAGGAGGATAAGAACTTCAAAACGAGGGAATGTGGAATACCTTCGAGTTGGTCTTAAAGGCACAAATCCAAGAACGGACAAATAGATTGAGTTTGGAAAGGTGAGGGAATTGTACCGTCATCTTCATATAGACTGAAAGTAGTCTTTTGGAGGTCCAAAAGCTTCCCAATGGAGAGGAGTGATCCAGGGAATCAAAATATGCTCAAAAATCAAAGTGCTCGGAATTGCTTGAAAAAAGACTTGTGTGTATGTCTTGTCCTCACGATCCCAACGCAACTTGAACGAGTTCAAATGAACATTGTATGCGAGAGATATCACATTTTTTCCACTTTTCCAAACATGCAAAATTTTGTTGATTGTACAATCCATACAGGCCATGTGGCAGCTGACCGTACAGTCTGTACAACTGATGTGGCAGGGTGATGTGGATTGCTGACTCGACATAAGTGTTGATGTGGCAATATGATTGGCATATGACATGGACCTATCCCATTTTCACACGTGGCGTGTTTTGGGCCAATGGTATGGTGCCATGTGGCCCAGACATAGGCTGCCACATGGAACCCCTCTGTAGTTTAAAATTTTTTTGGAGTCCATGGGGGTCAAACTCGGGACCTCCACCCTGGAAGAGTCTTTGTGTAGGTCGAGCCACCAACCTGCCTACCATTTTTTCCTTACCCCATATGCTGTAAAATTCTATTTAAGTTTGTTTCAATGGTTTGGTCAGGTGGAGAGAGGGATGGGGCCTAGCCCCAACCCTGGTCACAAACTCACAAATGAACCATACGACATATGTCTGGAAGGTGTGGGGGTTACAAATAGTTAATCCCTTGGTTACACTTAAAATTCACCATATGGCCACCATTGGGTGCGAGATTATTCCAACGGTTACCAAGAATTTGGATTTAGATCTAGCACGTGGCCAAATGGAGGCCATGTGACCCACACCTCCAATGGTTAAGGCGCTTGGCATGCTAACCATTTGAAAATTTTCCATGAATCGCAGAACGCATGCGGTGCTGAGTTTTTGGCACGAAAAACACTTGTGATATAGGTTGGTCACACACAGGAGCGAATTGGAGGAGCAGAGACAACAAAGAAGTGGGAGAAACTTCCAGGAAGTGATTCCAACTCAATTTTTGGCCAAACTAGGGGCAGGAAGAGTGTAGCTAGGGGTTTTTGGATGTTCTGGATCCATTGAAGCCATCTATTTTTCATTCTGTTCATTTTAAAATTGATTTTGACACTTTGATCATTAATGAAAATAATCCATTGGAAGTTGGACCAGGAGATGTATCCCAAGAGAGGGGTGAACTCCTTTATCATTTTGTTGTGTTAATGTGTTTACTTTCATTATGTCTGTTTATGCTGCTTATGATTAAGAAAAAAACACATTAAGTTTTATGTGTTTGTAACTTGATCCTATTACCCAAGCAATACAAATTTCACTTATGATTTTTAAAGAGACTCACTCCTTTTCATTTTCAGATCACTTCCTTCTTCAGGACCATGACTACAGGGGAAGAATAGGCACTGGTATTGGGACAGATAGCACTCACTTCTAGAAACTCTTGGACAATTTTCTCAATTTAATTTTTATGAGAAAAGGGACAATGATAAGGGTGAACATTGGGAGGAAGACTGCTCAAGATTAAAGGAATGGAATGGTCATGGTCATCGCAGGAGGGGGGAAGGGCTTGGGGAGTTTGGAAAACATCTTGGTGTTGGGAAATGATAGATTAGAGGTTGGGGTGCACATAGGGTGTCTCAACTGCTTGAATGGAATGGATTTGGGAGATGATACCATAATGACCTTTCTTGAGTAAATTTTCCATGTGGCGGGAATTGGTGATCTCCAGAGAGCCTACGGTAATGCCTTGGAATTTATATTGTTGGCTCTCCTATTGGAATTGCATGGTTAAATCCTTAAAATCGATGGTGATGGGGCCTAGAGTACAGATCCATTCAACACCAAGTACAATTTCACAACCACCCATGTCAATAGAAAACATGTGAGATTTCAAGTGATATTGACCAATTTGTAGGTGCACGTTTTCACAACACCCCATGCATTTCATGGAACCCCCATTGGACATCATGATTTGGAAATTGTTTATTGCACAGATATAGTAATTGATTTCTTGGTAAAGGTGGCGATGAATGAAATTATAAGTGCTTCCATTGTCAACTAGGATGATGACTTTTCGGTGCTTAGTGTAGGCAATTAACCTGAGGGTTTGGGGAGTAGAAAAGCTAGTGAGAGCATTCAATGAAATCAGAGGTTCAATTTCTGGAGGATTAGAGGGAGGAATAAGACCAGCTGCTTGGGGTAGTTCTTCCTTAGGTGAAACCACAACATCTTCATCAAAAACATCCTCCGAAATGGCCATAAAAGTTTTTTGTTCTTTACACTTGTTCACTGGAAAGTATTTCTCATCACAATTATAGCAAACACCTTTCAGTTGGAATTCAACCATTTTCTCCTGTGCTAATTTTTGGACCTTGAGAGGAGTGGCCTGAGGGGTAGGAGTGGGGGGTTTAGGGAGAGGAATAAAAGAATTTTTTTTTTCTCTGGGAAAGGATGACCTGTTGTGCCTCCTTGGCACATTTAGTTACTTCCAACCAAGTCTGGGGGCGAGCCATGAGGACGTGGGATTGGGTTTCATCCTTGAGGCCACTGATAAAGGATTCCCAGAAGAATGCATTTGTCATACCCTTCGTTCAGAAAGCCAAGTTCCCAAAGGAAGCGATAAATTCTTTCACTGTGCTAGACTATTTCAACTTGGTCAGACAACTTAAGTGGTGGGTGTCTGTGTCAAAGTGTTCATACAACTCAACAACAAATTATGTCAAAGAAAATACCCTTAGCATTCATTGTGACGCCATTTCCACCATTTCCATCGTTTCATATCCAAATAGAGAAAATTGTAATGAAGCTTGGTCAACTCATCAGTAATACCATGTAGGGAAAAATAATGTTCCATCTGAGTGACCCAAGATGTTGGATCCAAGCCATCAAATTTATTCACCTCAAATATGGGAAGACGAGGGTCATGATGTAGGGAGTTGGAATGAGATTGCAGAGGCTAGTTGGATTCAACACCTTCAACGTGGGGGGGTGGGTTAGAGGAGGAAGGAACCTAGAATTTTTCCATGAATTGTTTGAGAGTGGAATTGATGTCATCAATTTGGCTATTGAGTTGTTCCTGGATGTAGTATACTTTGGCATTAATGACATAAATGTCAGAATTTAGTTTCTGATTGGTTTCATCTTGGGGAGTAGGAGGAATTTGGGGATGAAGGGTGGGTCCATGGACAAAAATTAGATAAGTGATATATACCACTATGATTAGTGAAACCATAAGAAGCCAATGGTGTAAGTGGGAAATAAGGGTGTCAGGAAGGGGATGGGTCCATGAGAAAAAAAGATTAAAAATGATAGGTATCACTATGATCAAGGCGAAGAGGGGAATCCAATGGGATAGGTATCAAATAAGGCTGTCAGGAAAGGGGTCAGATCCACGAGAAAAAAGGATTAAAAATGATGGGTAGCACTATGATCAAGGTGAAGAGAGGAATCCAATGGGATAGGTCCCGAATACGGGTGCCGGAGGGACCACTATATATATATATATATATATATATATATTTACTTTTACTTTTTCAGAGTTATACTCCGGTTTGAAGAATACGGTAGTGGTGAATGGCCCAAATTGTTAACCAGGAAAATTCTATAGGAATTTCACAACCAGAATGCAGGAGGCAAGGTTGCACAACACAAAATCTCGTATGTTTCTTTTCAATTCTGTTTCTTTTCCCCAGGGGTGAGGGTTTATAGTGTTCCTACATACAAGGGTTTTCCCTGTGCTATAGCTCTTTGATATACATGCGGGGTCAAACAATAGTACTCAACCCAATAGCTGTAATACCCGATTACCCAGGTACTAGAGAGTATTTTCCTAAGTGTTGTTCTTAGTGTCACTTAACAGTTAGGTGATTGATTGACTGATCTAGGGTTGGTTTTAGGAGACATAGGGGACTTCCGATATACCTCACAGTATGTGGGAGTGATGGTCATGTATATATTTTGTCTGATGTGGTACCACTCGAAGGGTACCAACATGTGTTACAGAGGTTTCCAACAAGGTGAAACTTTGGTTTTTAGACAACTCCATGAAATTGCCTATATTGCATACATGTAGTCTTCCCCACTGCAGCTTTACCCGTTGAATGACATATCTTTGTGCTTTAAATACGCTGACATTACACATATCTACCCTAAAGAAATATTCTCATAGTTTCTGCATAGGAAAGTGCTTGGATACCACTTGTTAGATACTAGATCTATTATAATGAGTAGAAAACAAAAATACTGAAGAAAATACCAATAGAACAACCAAATGTAGAGAACCACAACACAAAAAATGATACCTTTATTGATAGAAATAAATTTTCACTTGCCTCTTCGAGGGGGAAACCTCCAACAGAGTAGCACTCTATTAAAATAATTCTCAAGACAAAGCTTTCCCATGCCTTCTACTCCTATTTATACTAAATCTATCGTCAAAAGAATAATCTAGAGGAAGATCTTTCTATAAGTGGAAGCTTCTATTAATTCTTCTTACATTAGACCTATTTACATTATTAACTAGGCCTTATTTATTAATATTGATGTTTGTTACATGGAAAATAGATTATTCTACCTATGCGAGGGGTTAGGGAGGTTAGGTCCCTAACAATTTATTTGCATAAATGTTACTTTCATATAAAATTGTAGAATCTCTTGGATCTTGATTGCATCTCTAATATAACTATTTCCAAACATTAATACATTATCTACGAACAACAAATGGGTTAATATGTGTTGTCGAACCATTTTCTCACATTTCATTGCTCTTATTGATCTAGAGAGTACCAAGAACCTATTTGCTACAAGTGAAAATAAAAGTGGAGATATAGGGAAACCCTATATGTGCCCACTAAATGGATTTAAAAAGGGTGTTACTGAGCCATTAATAAGAATACAGAAAGAGGTTGAACTTGTGCATGACTCTATCCATTTAACCAGGGGAGGATAAGTCCCACATGAATTAAACTTATTATAATATATAACCATGAATCGTACTCTATCATATTCTTTGGAGAGATCCAATTTAATGATGAAGGTTGACAATTTTTTTGTCTTGATGGTATGCAGGGCTTCTTGGGCCACTAAATTGCATCATGAATCTGTTTTCCATTCAAGAATCCAAATTTTTTAGGTAATATAGTTTTTGATAACATTGGATTTGTCCTTATTTCTATTAATGTGGAAATGATTTAGTATATGGAATTACATAGTAAAATTAGCCTATTGTCCTCAAAGGATTCTAGATTATCATTTTTAGGGATTAGTGAGAGAAATGTGGAATTGAATGCTTCTAAAACTTTCCCAAATCTCCTAGACTACTCTACAACTACTAGCAAGTCACCCTCAATACCATTATAAAACCTCATATAGAATTATGTTGGCACACTATTGGGGCCAAGAATTTTTTATCTTTAAAATGAATTTACTTCCTCCTTCAACTCCTCCTTTGAAAATGAATCCATCAAATTATAATTTTTATTTTCCTCCACAAGCCTCAGAAAGAAAGGGAAAATTTTAACAATCTCTACTATATTTTCCACTTTAGGCTCCTTATAATGATTGAAAATGAGTTGTACTTACCTCATAAATTGCTTGAATGTTTTTTACTCTGACAACATTGACATTTTGTATATCTAATATTGTATTCATACTTTCCCTCATGTTAGAAAAACTATGGAAAATATATTATTCTCATCTCCATTAGCAACCCAAGTGGCCTTACTTTTAAGCATGGCATTGTGCACTTTCCTAGTTTAGTAAAGAAATCCTTGATTCCCCCAATCTTTAGTGTTAGTTGTTCATCTTAGTTGTTCATCTTCATAGACAATGACATTAGTATTTTGATAATATATTTGTGTGATATGAGTTTCCAAAGACTACAAATCAATATGGGAGTTGTTTTGTTTCTCATTCACTTGTTCCAATGTTAGTTTCTTTATTATTTTTAAGGATTCATTGAATTGAAACATAGTTGACTCTTCAGTGTCACTATTTACATCCACCCACTCCCTAATGAACATAGCCTTATATTCCTCATCCCATAAGCATTTATGATTGAACTTAAAATACCCATGGGATTTTATATCATCATTATCCATTCGAAGAAAAAATGGAGAATGTTCAGGGATTCCCCTTGAGCCAACCTAATATCTTACCTTTGCAGCCTATGCTAGCATAATTTCATTTGAAACAAAAAACCTGTCAATCCTTTTCAAACTGCCATATTCTCCTAAAGGGTTATTTTTCTAAGTGGAGTCGACTTGATTGGTTCCACATCACATAGCTTTGTCTCTTCAAATTTGTGGATGGAAAAAATAAACTAATGATTTTGGCCTTCCATTCCTTCCCCAAACTTCTCCTCTTTTCATTAACTTTAGATTTCCACCCATAAAGGCATTCCCCTTCTTAACATTGTATTTCTCAAACCATTTATTATATAATTCTCTTTGATTCCCAAAGTTTCCGTACATATTAAAAATTGTAAAAATATTTCCTAGGTCCTATGATTGAATTTCTACCTTTATTCTAAGTTGAAGAATTTTTTAACCAAGTACCCTAAATTTCTTGTTCCATCCTATAATTAGGTCTCGTGACCTTCCCTCTAAATCTAGTGCCATAAATTCCCATCCCCTAAGAACCCCATTTAGGGTATCAATGGCTACACTACCTACCACCATTGTTTCCTACAAGAAATAACATCCACACTATAAGTACCAACTAATATATGTATTGGATTAATTTAATGGATTTTACCTAGTCCTTGAATATTCATACATAGTAGAATAAATTTTTAACTTTTTTGCAGGAATTCGATGCTATAATGGTCCTTGGTATGGTGCTTTGTTTTCCAACCTTGTCTTCTCATTCTATTTTTTTCCATTTCGAAATGAATGTAATAATTCCTCCCTTGTGAGGAGGCTATGCCATTTTCACCTCCATCCACTTAAAGGTCCCCTTCCACATTTACATCCTACAGGTCAACAATTCATGGTTTATAAGATTGCAGCTGGAACCTCATCACTTTCTTCTTTCCATTTGGGATTATAATCTTACTCAATCCTTTATACCCCAATGCACACAAAACCCTCCCCACATACCTCATTTGAAGTTGGGTTAGGATATTTTGTTTTATCTTTTGAATCATCACTCCCTTAGTTCATCATAACTCCATCCACTGAGTTTAGAAGATGGAGATCCTTCAAGAAAGACTTAGTGACATGTACAATGTAATGTACCTAGGGAGGTACCCAAGGAGGATAATTAATGTAATATTGGGTACCTAAGGGGGATAATTAATGTAATATAGCCACAATCATGAATAAGGCCTACTTGGTAGTTGGTGGGTAATAAATAGGTCCACTAGGTACTTGGAGGTAATAAATGTAACGATGAGGGATACTTGGCATAGACCCCTAGGAATAATTATGAGAGAGTATATATACATGAGTATCATTGTATTGAGATATATTGGATATGGTATTATAACAAGCATGGCTTGTGGAGTGATTCCTTCCATGAGGAGTAATTATTACCCTATCTTAAGATTTTTCTCTATCTTCTTGGGTTTTATTATTGCGTGGATGTATTTTGTTATTATAAATTTAATAGGTTTATATTTTATGTACTAAGGCTGACTACAATTAGTATTAGAACTCTTTCTTGGTCCATTGTAGAATATTTTTTTTTCTTTTGCATATTTCAAGGGGAAAAGTAGGGTTGTGACACTCAGATCCATTTTTGAATCTTTGTATGAAAAAGTTTAAGAAACAAATTTCATGTCTCAGTTACTATAAAAATATGTTATTTCAAAAAACAATCACCTAAATTAGAGTCTAAGAAGTGAAGATATATTGATTTAAAATAAACTATTTTAGGATTTTTTTGGTGATGGTTGTGAGTTTTGCAAACCAAATATCTTTTGACAGAGCACCCAAATTACAATGAGATCAATGCTAATAGAAGCATAGTGGCCATGTCATTTCAAAATCCATGTCATATAGTTGTTCAAATAAGTATCACTAGATTTGCACCCATTTCAAGTTGAAATTATTACAACACAATTATATCTCTACTTGTTAAATGGATTATAGCATTTTTTGCACTAGTAGAAGCATAGTGGTAATGACATTTCAACATTAGGGTCATAATAGTAATTATAATCAATGTCACAAAAGTCAAAATTATTTTAAGTTGTGACTCAAAATCCTCTTGGGAAATTCTTGTGGTGCACTTTTATCTTTGTTTATATACCAAATTGTAGTAGGACCAATGCCATTAGAGGTAGAATGACGATGACATTTCATAATTGGGGTCATAATTGTTATCTTTTGGGTTTGCACCATGCTTTGGGGTGATTAATGTGATGTGGGATGCCTAGTATATATATGACCCTTGGATGTGTCATGATGGATATACACATGTTAGGTGACTTGCTCATTGATTGCTAGACCTTATATTGGTGCTTGTGTGTCTTTCTTCCTTAGATCATTAGAGTCCTATGGAGCTTGGTGATTTCTTCTTTGTGGCCACATGGAGGTTGGTTTCTTGCTTGGGATGAAAAATTACTTTGTAGGAGTGTTGAACATATTAAAAGAGGGAATTGATCCCTAGATGGCATGGGCACAGTTGGTTTTATACATGGAGGATTGTGCTTGAACTAAGAATGTTTCGATTGAGGGAGTGATCATGTGGGTTGGATAGACATAGAGAAGAACCTGAACTAGGAGGAGCATTAGAGTTTTGGAGGCTTGTGGAGGTGTAGAGGTATACCTTCTTGAGTGTTCATGCCTTGGATCCTTGCTTTTTGGATGTCTTCATCTTTGGAGCTTGAGATGTGTCACTTGTATAGGGACTACTTCACATGTGGGCCTATATTCTTGTGGATAGGTTGATTGTAGTATATTAGGACCAATATTGTATTATTTATCTCCCTTGACTCTTGTATAAATAGAGGAAGGAGAGATTCATTTCACATAATCATCATTGTACTCATTCTTTGTACTTGTCTTAGAGAGACATCTTGCAAGGAGAAAGACACTAGGGTTCATGAGGAAACCCTGGGATATAGATGTTAGGGTTCATGCTGAAATTCTAAGAGAATACAAGAAGAAAGAGAGGCATTGGAGATGAGCATACCTAATCTTTTAGATTAATTCAACATACACTTGTATTAGGGATGTGAGGGGTGGAACACACTAGTTTCTCTCTCTTATGTATTACTCATTGACGTATCTCTCCTTTTATTGGTGTTCAATGTCTCTTGGAGAAGTTCAAGGGAAATTCTAGGGTTAGGATTTTTTCCTAAGGGGAAAAAGAAGCTAGGGTTTCTAAGAAACCCTAGTTCAAGGTAAAAGATGCACTGTTATTGTATCTCTTGTAAGAGAAGAAGACTAGGATTTTGGAAATTCTAGTGCTACTTTCTATAATTGTTGAGGAGCAAAAGAGGAGGAGATTCCTTGCACACTTGTGGGATGTAAGTGTCGGATCCAAGGAGGATCTTTGATGAATAAACCCACTTTTGGTTAGGAGTAACTCCTAGCTAGTAGGAGTTGGTGGCTAGGGTTTTCTTGGTTTTTCTAGATAGGGTTTGGAATGCTTGAAATTGTACCATATTGTGAAAATTTGTGAGTATGTACAAGCACTTTATTTTTCTATATAAATGAAGGTCTTTCAGTTGTCCAACTATTATTTACCTTCATATTTTAATAAATTCTAACACTTTTTGTTCATGTTTATTTGACATAACATAGGGATGAATTTTTTTGAAGTGATTTATCTTACATCTTGAAGATAAAGGGGGTATACTTAATGTGGTAAATTATGTTGTAATAAAGTTATTTTAGTTTTTTTATATGCATGTAAATGTGTTCCCTAAGGGTTATAACTTGTTGCAATTGAAGTACATTTGTTTGGTATCCTTTCCCTTGAGTTTCCTAGTGATTTAGACAAAAGTAAAGTAAAGTATTTATTACTATTCAATGCTATAATTATATATTTCATATCATAACTAAGGCTAAAAACCCTCGATGATTATATCTTGGAATTTAAAATTTTCATTAATTACCCTAGATCCAAAAATTTTGCATGGTATTAGAGCATTTCAAAAATTTCTACAATAATAGAGATTATGATCAATATTAAGGGAGTTATGGACATTTCAAACTCACCACATTAAATCCCTAGTTTCACAAAGGATCTCCATTGAAAACTAAGTTATTTCTTCAAAACCCTAGTTCTATTTTTTGGGTTTACAAGACAATCTAATGGTCCTAGTATTCAAGAATACATACAATGGACGAAGTCAAAGCATATATTACTGTGGAAATATGATATACACATTAATCTAAGGGATAAAATGGCCATACGAGGTAAGTTATTTTACTCTAAGGAGATATTCAATATTCCAAATGAAGAATATAAAATAATATATTTAGAAAAATTGGTCTCATGCCACTGAGAAGGATACACAGAGCACTAAGGGTTTCTTTTCATATGACAACTTTCTATTGTAGGTTTATAGATGTCTTCAACAAAATAAGGTCATTATTTCTATAAATCCGAGTAGCAAGTACACTTTTATCTATGTTGACTTGGATAAAAGATTGCAAGTCCCCGCAAAGCATCTCCAAAGTGCATAGGTTGAGGGTGAGAATGTTCAAAATTTTAAACATTTGAATGTTATTATGGATAAATATGTTTTGCATCAAATTGTCATGCTATAGATATGGATTATGTGGATATTATTCTTGAATATCCTTGTATGGACTTAGTTGGTATAGTTAATATTTTACAGCAAAAAAGGTTTATAAATATTTGGTATAAGAAAAAAGAAAATAAAATTGTAGGATATTCCTCTTATTAAACAACAAGGGCTCAAGGCAACACATGATGAAGTCCTTGCAAGGAAACTAATTGCATTACCTACAAATGCATCAAGTGAATAATTTGAGGTTAAATTATTAGAAGAGTCCATAGAAGAACCTAAAAGAGATCCCTAGGAAGGGAATAATAAAAAGGGAGAAGAATATATAGAGATTCATTCCTCAAATAAACCACAGGGTGAAGATTTAAAGAAATAAGAACCGATAGCTAAGGTTGTTTCATATTACCACCAACACTACCATGAGAGAAAAAAGTCATCAATACAAGGTTGTGAGCATAAAAAAACATGCTATGGACTGACATGGCTTGAAGTACACCCAGTATAGAGGTGCATGGAGGACTAAAAGAAATGAGTGGAGATATCAAACTAGCACAGTAAAAACAAGGAATCAAAGGAGCAACCATGATCAAGATCGAGGTCGAAAGGCAATAGTTGGAGCCCATGTCCACATTTCACTAGTATGGATGAAATGTTTGTGCTTAATACCACGAGTTGAATACATTACTTAATGAATCATATTATATGGCTTGCACTCATTTTTTAAGGATGAAACATGTGAAGGGGAATGGATGCAATGTGCCTAGGGAGGATAATTAATGTAATATTGGGTACCTAGGGAGGTATATAAGGGGGATAATTAATGTAATATGGCCATAATCATGGAATAAGACCCACTTGGTAGTTCGTGGTTAATAAATAATCTCACTAGGTAGTTAGAGGTAATAAATATAATAATAAGGGGTAGTTGGTATACGCCCCTAGGAATACTCATGAGAGAGTATATACATATGAGTATCATTGTATTGAGATATGTTAGAGATGGTATTATAACAAGCATGGATTGTGGAGTGATTTATTCCATAAGGATTAATTGATGGTATTACCCTACCTTAAGGGTTTTCTCTATATTATTGGTTTTATTCTTGTGTGGATGTATTTGGTTATTTGAAAGTTAAATCATTTATATTTTTTCTACTAAGGTTCACTACATGCACACTTTTCTTGACCAAAAACTTGATTACCTCTTCTAAGGTATGCATTGATCTAGACTAGTCCCATCTGGAAGGAGGGTTTATATCCACAACAAAGGGAGAGGCCCTCCTATTCTCCTTTAGACCCTCATCAAAAATAGATTTATCTCATTCAAGATGAGTATTAGATTATTATGTAATCAAATACCCATTCTTAGCTAGAGGTGAGGATTGATGTATATATTTGGAGTCATTCTCTCTATTATTATTAGTACCCATTGTTCCAGCTACACTTTCAACAACCTTTGTGGGTGTCTAAAATATCTAACCTTGATTCACCCTCCCATTGGAACCATTATTTAAGGGGAAATCATACTTTATATGACCATATAGATGACACTAATGATAGTGAAAAGGGAAATTTTGATAATCCATAATTTTTATAATATTGTATCTCCCATATGCAATATTGATGACCTACTAGCAGGTCTTTACCCACAGCTTGAACAGTGTAAAAAATAATTGTTCTTTAACCCTTCATTTAGGTGTCCAAGGATCACATTAGTCAAAGTTTTTATTCATGACTATGTTCAAGGCTCTCCATAACCCTTCATTTGAATATTCTTTTGACAGATCCATAATTAGTTTGAACATCATAACTCTTATACTCATGTTACAGTTCCTTCAATTTACATACAATCCATTGACTTGTTTAAACCCGGCCTTTGATTTCCCTATCGATCACATTTATGGATCTATCCTACCTTTCATTCCTTTATGGGTCATTAAATTATCCTATGATTCTCTTTGGTGCAATTCTATCCCAATTATGGTGAACAGATCCTACATCTTAACCTCTTCGTGAGCATTGAACCTCTAGTTTATGCTCTCCTGTCACAACACTTATCAATTTTCATGTTTACTATGCCCACAGGACTATAAACCTCGCTCTTTATTTGAATATAACCAATGAGAATGGATTGATTTCCACTCCTTATCCTTAATCAAGATTTCCATAAGCCTAGAGGCTTGAACCCTGTATTTTAGAATGTATTTCAGTCTAAAGCCATTTATATATAAACATAGCTTTAAGCTCCAAGTGCTTACCTCATACCCTGTGACCTTTGATTGTGACCATGGTCTAGGCCCCCACTGAAGACTATTTCAAATATGAGGAAAGAGGATTGTAAAACCACTTAACAAAATGTGATTTACCATGAACTCAACACATGGCCTCCCTTAAACCATTGGTAAATTAAATTTCGTGTTTTGACACTAGGATTAATTCATGTGTTAGTTTGCATGCGATGTATAATGTCCACCATTGATCTATTTTCCCATTATGATATGATGATCAAGCCTTCCCCTCGCTTGGATTAGTGCACTTTCACCTTTACTTTGATCTACGGTCTTGGATGAGAGTTGACCAATCCAATGGTATTTTCTATGAATTGACACTTGGGGTTCAACTTTGATTCTCTTCAAGGTAGACAAACCCAAATTCACCTATAACGAGCATGGATGATTGATCGTAAACTTGATCAATGATCATTAAATCATATATTATCTAATCTCGAACGAACACCTGCCACAACTCGATCCGAACCATGATTTTCCCTTCTTTAGCTAGTAATCCCAATATTAACCAAATATGTAGAGATATATATATAAGACAAAACGAACATGGTTTTCACAATCCATTTGAAACCTATGAAACAACCATCTCCTTTCCATATACAAAGACACACATTCAACAATGAGTAGGAGCTTAACCAATCGATCTCATACAACACTTGAAACATAATAATTCCTTTCCTATTCAATTCTTACATTGTACATATAATTACACAGGAGTTTTGATCCTTCAATAGCCTTTCATCATGCTCTTTGGCCTGATTTCTAAATGAATGACCAACCCCTAATATCTTACAAACTTCTACTTTTATACAAAAAGGATTTTGAACTCAATTTTGGTTCAAAACCATAATATCCTCTATCAATCCTAAGGATCCTCTAGATCTACAAAGTACTCAAGAGAATCCACAAATCTCTCAAATATATCTAAGATCTCTCACTCACCCTAATATCTCTCAACTCACTCAAAACTCTCGAGACCTCTTCTTCTTAGAAGCAGATATGATTACAATATCTTCACTCTCAATCTTAATTACATAATTATTCTAGAATTCCCTAGAAACATAGGAAATTATAACGATACAGACTTAGGGAACCAACTCCCTTAGTAAAATGAAGGCCCCCCTAGGTCTTGTCAAAATAATGATTTGATGGAGGTAGGATGCTCCTGCATCAAATCTCCAAGGACTCTGGTAAACCCTTCCCTAGTTCCATATCAACACACATTTTTACTACAAGTATATTTAATTTGGAGTAGTGATTAGAAGAGAGGAATATAACTTACCCAAATTGTTTCTAATGTCCATCAAGATTTTCTCCTTCTAGAGTTCAAATGGAAATCTTGAAATCTTAACCAGCGCAGCTTATTGAGTCTTGACCTCCTTGTTTTAATCAAACCCAAGTTCAAAATTTTTTAGGGCTACATGTGAATTGCTCCAAAACCAATGCCTTGACTTGATGCCAATATCCTTGTCCTTCTTCTCTTGAACCAAGAAAGTTATCCATCCTTTTGAGAGGATGTGGAAAGAAAGTACATAGTCCACCACCATTGTTTAATTCTTTTCCATCTAGTGACTCAAGTATATTTAAAAAATAAATCTCTTGTGAAATTCACTCGCCAAGGCCTACCGTTGATAATGGCTAATATTTTCTACTGTAATTCCTTTTTCAACAATTATCCTTGACCTCTCCTCTCTTTTCTTAACTACCCAAGTTTACATTTTTTCTTTCATGTTATCCTCCAACTTCTTCACTAACTTATCTTCATCAATGGGATTTAGATCGGGCTCCACACATTCCCTAATGAATCCCCACAGAGCTCCTCAACTATGAGTTTGGAGGACTAGAGTTTGTATGTAAACCATGTACATCTACAAGTTCAAGATGTTTGTGAATGTGAGCAATTTCATTTAACATTCATGATAAGACTTGAACACTAATTCCACTTGTGAGTAGGGGAGGCCATTGGTTAATAAGGTGACCCTTTTTCACATCAAGATGATCTCCCCCATAGGACAACAAACACCAAACAAAATTTTTTTAGGATGTTTTATTCCTAATACCAAATAGTTTTTTTTCTACCTATTATACTATTGTAATTTTACATGATTGTTATTATTGTCATGGGATTTTTATGATTTTTCGTTCTCAAATATGTAGAGGAAAAACTTCAAACAATCATCATGGTAGTCAATGATTTTTTTAGGGTAGAAGGTCATAAAAACTTAGGAAATCAAAGATCTTTGATTGCTCTAGCATGAAGATACTGGTATGATAGCTCTGCCAATATGATAGTGCTTGTGCTTCTAGGCCTCTCCTCCAACATTATACCTCTTTTTATACCCTTTTAATTTGGTTGAGGTAGTTGATAATAGGTTTTAGGAAGGTACAAGTGTACGAGTTCCATAAACCCCACTCAGAAACATGCGATTTTTAAACATTTTATATATTTTTGTCCACTTTTAAGGTAGACACAACTTTGCTAAAGAGGAAGGGTGTGTACACACTCCTTTTGTGAGGGAAAAGAGTGTGTGTATGGACAAAAGTGCTCTTTAAGTAGGATATAAGGTGAGAAATCACAACAGGTGATTGGTACAACGACCATTTGAGCATTCTGGACGTGAAGGTGTCAAATGATGCTATAACACGCATACCTCATTTGAGGTTGGGTCAATATATTTTCATTTAGCTTTCATATTGTCACTCCCTTGGTCCAACATAGCTTCATCCACTGAGTCTAGAAGATGGATGTCCTTCAAGAAAGACTTAGTGACATGTACAATGTATTGTACCTAAGAAGGTACCTAAGGAGAATAATTAATGTAGTATTAGTTACCTAGGGAGGTACCTAAGGGGGATAATTAATGTAATATGGCCATAATAATGAATCAGGCCTACTTGGTAGTTAGTGGGTAATAAATAGGTTCACTAAGTAGTTGGAGGAAATAAATGTAATAACGAGGGGTGGTAGGCATAGGAATCTAGGAAAAATCATGAGAGAGTATATATACATGAGTATCATTGTATTGATATATTTTGGAGATGGTATTTTAACAAGCATGGCTTGTGGAGTGATTTCTTCCATGAGGAGTAATTGATGGTGTTACCTTACCTTAAGGGTTTTCTCTATATTCTTGGGTTTTATTCTTGTGTGGATGTACTTGGTTATTCTAAATTTAAGGGGTTTATATTTTATCTACTAAGGTTCACAACAATTGGTATCATAACTCTTTCTTAGGGCAAAGTGGAAGATCTTTTTTTCTTTTTGCAGATTTTCAAGGCAAAAAGTAGGGTTGCAATGTTCAGATCCATTTATGAAGCTTTGTATGCAAAACTTGAAGAAGCAAATTGCATATATGGTTCATAAAAAATTACATGATTTCAAAAAAAAAATCGCCTAAATTGAAGTTAGAGAAGCGAAGATATCTTGATTTAAAATAAACTATTTTAGAGTTTTTTTGGTGATGGTTGTGATTATTGTAAACTATATATCTTTTGACAGAGTGCCTAAATTACAATCAGACTAGTGGCAATAGAAGTAGAGTGGCCATGTCATTTCATAATTCAAGTTATAATATAAATTCAAGGAAGTATCATGAGAGTTACACCGATTTCAAGTTGACATTTGTACAATGCAATTATCACTCTATTTGTTAAACATATTACAATATTTTTTTTGCACTAGTAGAAGCATAGTGGATATGG
>JASDQU010100739.1:176157-186806 GCA_032191745.1 Picea mariana | reverse complement strand
AGAAGTTACAAATATTTTAAGAGGTGACTCAAAATCCTCTCACGAAATTCTTGTGGCACACTTTTCTCTCTATTTATATATCAAATTGTAGTAGAACTATGCCATTTGAAGTAGAGCGGCAAAGCCATTTTATAATTGGATTCAGAATTGTTAGATTTTAGGTTTATACCATGCTTGGGGGTGTGTAATGTGATGTGAGGTCCATTATGTATAGATGACCCTTGAATGTGTAGTCAGAACATACACATGTGAGGTGGCTTGTTAATTGATTGCTACACCTTATCTTGGTGCTTGTGTGGATTTATTCCCTAGAGAAATGGAGAACTATGTATCTTTTTTATTTCTTCATGATGGCCATATAGAGGTTGGTTTTTTTTATTTGGAGGATGTCTTGCTTTGGAGGAGGAGTGTTGAGCATCTTGGAGGAAGCCTTTCTTTGGAGGAGGAGTGTTGAGCATCTTGGAGGAGGGAATTGAGCCCTATATGGCATGGGCACACTTGATTTCTTACATGAAGGCTTGTACTTGAATTAAGGATTCTTGGGTTGAGGGAGTGATCATGTCGGTGGGGTATACCTAGATGAGCACATGACATGGAGGAGCATTGGAGTTTTAGAGGCTTGTGGAGGTGGAGAGTTATACCTTCTTAAGAAGTGTTCACACCTTGGATATCTTCATATTTGGAGCTTGACATGTGTCACTTGTAGAGATATCATTTCACATGTGGGCCTATCTCCTTGTGGATAGGTTTATTGTAGTGGATTAAAACCACTATTATATTGTTGACCTCCCTCACCTTTCATACAAATAGAGGAAGTAGATAGTAATTTCACATCATCATCATTGTACTCACTCTTTATACTTGTCTTAGAGATATACCTCATAGGGAGCAAGACACTAGGGTTCATGAGGAAACACTATGATATAGATGCTAGGGTTCATGAAGAAATCCTAGGAGAATAAAAAAAGAAAGAAATACAATGGAGATGATCATACTTAATCTTGTAGATTCATTCATCACACGCTTGTATTAGAGATGTGAGAAGTGGAGCACACCCATTTCTCTCTCTTATAGACTCATCATTGTATTGTCTCTCCTTTTATTTATGTGCTAGTTTTCTTGGAGAAGTTTAAGTTAAATTCAAGGGTTAGGTTTTTACACTAACGGGGGAAAAGAAGCTAGGATTTCTAAGAAGCCATAGAAGGTAAAAGAAGCATTTCTCTTATAGCTCTTGAAAGAGAAGAATACTAGGATTTTGGAAACCCTAGTGCTATTTGTTATGCTTGTTGAAGAGGAGAAGAGGAGGGGATGCCTTGCACACTTGTGGGATGTAAGTGTAGGAGCCAAGGAGGATCTTTGATGAAGAAACCAACTTTTTGTTAGGAGTGATTCCTATATAGTAGGAGTTGGTGACTAGGGTTTTCTTAGTTTCCCTAGCTAGGGTTTGGAGAGGTTGAAATTGTACCATCTTGTGAAAAGTTGTGATTATGTACAAGTACTTCATGGTTTCTATATAAATGAAGGTGCTTTAGATGTCCAATTATTATGTACATCCAGATTTAATATTGTGTTGTCTTCTTGATTGAATAAATTCTAACACTTGTTGTTCATGTTGATTTGACATAACATATAGTCGAATTGTTAAGTGATCTAACACATGTATTAAAGATGGGGCGAGGGGATTTGTTGTAGTAAATATTGTTGTAATAAATTTATTTTGGATTTGTTATATGCATGAAAAAGTGTGCCTTAAGGTTTATAACTTGTTTCAATTGAAGTACACTTGATTGGTATCTTTTCTCTTGAGCTTCCTAGTGGTTTTGACTAAAGAGAAGTGAAGTATTTTCTGCTATAATTATATATTTAGATCATCCCGAAGGCTAAAAACCCTTAGGGATTAAATCTAGTGAACCTCTATTGAGAGGTGAAATTTTAGATTTTCATTAATTTCACTAGATCCAAAATTTTTATATGGTATCATAACATTTCAAAGTTTTCTACAATAATAGATATTGTTATCAATATTGAGGGAGTTATGGCCATTTCAAGCTCACCACCCCAAAACCCTAGTTGCACAAACGAGATCTATTAAAAAGTGAGTTATTTCTTCAAAATCCTATTTTTATTTTTGGGTTTTCACAAGGAAGATGTATTTTACAAGACAATCTAATTGTCCTAGTATCGAACAATACATAAAATGGATGAAGTCAAAACATCCACTATTGTGGAAATATGATCCACAGATTAATCTAAGGGATAAAGTGGCCATATGGAGTAAGTAATTTTACTCTAAGGAGATATTGAATCTTACAAATGAAGAATGCAAAAAGAATTTGTTATGGATTATGTGTATATTATTCTCGGATATCCTTGGATGACCTCAATTGGTATAGTTCATATTTTAGTGAAAAAAAAAGATTATAAAAATTTGGTACAAGAAAAACAAAATCAAATTGCAGGACATTCCTCTTATTAAACAATAAGGGACCAAGGTAGCACATAACGAAGTCCTTGCACGGAAACTAATTACAAAACTTACAAATACATCAACTGAAGAATTCAAGGCTAAATCATCGGAAGAGTCCACATAAGCACCTAAAATAAATCCCTAGGAAGGGCATAATAAAAAGAAAGAAGAATCATTAGAGCTATATTCCTTAAAGAAACCATAGGGTGAAGAGTCAAAGAAAGAAGATAAAATAGCTAAGATTGTTGTATATCACCATCCACACCACCATGAGAGACAAAAGTCATCAAGGAAAGGCTGTGAGCATCAACAAACACACTATGGACTAGCATGGCTAGAAAAACACCTAGAATAGAGGTACTTGGAGGACTAAAAGCAATGAGTGGAGATAACAAACTAGGAGAGTAACAACAAGGAACCAAAGGAGCAACGATAATCAAGATTCAATTGGTAAGCTAGTAGTTGGACCTCATGTCCACATTTCACTAGGATGGATGGAATGCTTATCCTTGGTACCATGAGTTGACTACATTGTGTAAGAAATCACATTATATGGCTCACACTCATGCTTTGAGGATGAAATATCCGAAGGGGGATGAAATGTAATGTGCCTAGGGAGGATACTTAATGTAATATTAGGTACCTAGGGAGGTATCTAAGGGGAATAATTAGTGTAATATGGACATAATCATGGAATAAAACCCACTTGGTAGTTGGTGTGTAATAAATAAGCCCACTAGGTAGTTGGAGGTAATAAACATAACAATGAGGGATAGTTGGCATAGACCCCTAGGAATACTCATGAGAGAGTCTATATACATATGAGTATCATTATGTTGAGATATGTTGGAGATGGTTTTGTAAGAAGCATGTCTTGTAGAGTGATTCCTTCCCCAATTCTTAGCTAGAGATGAGGACTAGTGTATATCTTTGGAGTCCTCTCTATTATTCTTAGTACCCATTGTTCCAACTACACTTCCAACAACCTTTGTGGGTGTTTGAAATCTCCGACCTTGATTCACCCTCCCCTTGTAACCATTCTTTGAGGGGAAAAAATATCATTTATATTGATGACACTAATGATAGTGAAAAGGGACATTTTGATAATGCACGGTTTTAATGATGTTGCATCTCCCATATGCAATCTCCAAGGACTCTAGTAAACCCTTCCTTAAATCCATCTCAACACACATTTTTACTACTATTATATTTGATTTGGAGTAGTGATTAAGAGAGAGGTAGATAAACTTACTAAAAGAGTATCTAATGCCCATCAAGAGTTTGTCCTTCTAGAGTTCAAATGGCAAGCTTGAAAGCTTAACCTATGTAGCTTATTGGGTCTTAGTCTCCTTGTTTTGATCATACCTAGGTTCCCAATTTTTAGGGCTAAATGCGAATTGCTCCAAAACCAATTCCTTGACTTGATGACCTCCTTATCCTTCTCTTACAGAAACAAGAAGGCTATCCATCCTTTTGAGAGGATGTGGAAATCAAGTACATAGCCCACTACCATTATCTAGTTCTTTTGCACCCAGTACCTCAAGGAGATTTCAAAAATGAATCTCAAATGAAATTCACCCACCAAGGCCCATTGTTGATAGTGACTAATCTCCACCACTGTAACTCCCCCTTCAACAATTAACCTCGACCTCTCCTATCTTTTCTTAACAACCCAAGTTCACCTTCTTCTTTGCCTGACATCCTCCAATGTCTTCAAACTTCTATGGGATTCAACTTGAGCTTCACACATTTCCTCAATGAATCCCCATAAAGCTCCTCAACTATGAGTTTTGAGGACTAGGGTTTGTATGTAAACCCTGTACATCTACGAGCTCATGATGTTTGTGAATGTGAGCAATTTCATTAAACTCTCGTAGACAATAAACCTTGAACACTGATGCAAATGAATGTGAGCAATTTCATTAAGATTTCGCAATAAACCTAGAACACTAATGTCACTACTAGTGAGAAGAGGAGGCCACCACTGCATAAGGCTTACCAATCATTTTCTTTTCAAGGAAAATACCAAATAGTTTTTTTTCTTTTTTTTTATTATCTATTATACTATTGTAATTGTAATTTTACATGAGTGTAATTATTGTGATGGGTTTTTCATGATTCTCAGTTATCAATTGTGTCGGGGCAAAACTTCAATCGGTCATCATGGTGGTCAGAGAGACCTCCATGTTTCTCAATAAGGAAGCTAAGTTAGTCACGGAAATAAGATTTGATACGAACCTTTAAGCCAAAAGCTTTGAAAGTGAAATTGATAGAGCAAGCCTATGACTAGTCGCAGAGCTTTGGAAAATGTGTAAATATTCCGACAAAGAATCCATGATTAGACATGCCACGATCGAGGGTGGGTATAACATGTATTCCTTCTACATTAAACCTTAGGTATAGGCACCTTAATTATTATTTTTATAATCAAACCTTAGGTATAGGTGCCTTAATTATCTACTTAAAAATCACATGCAATACTCTATCAACTTCAGCTTTCCAATTTTATTGTTTGGATTGGTGGGGTTGAGGGATATATCCTAGATGCAATTATTAATAGTAAGACAAGTGTGAAATCCATGTACCCTAGATTTGTGTACAACCATGAAATCTTGAATGGAATCATGGAGTGGACAACGTTCCACAGCAGTCCTAAATGATAATGTAGAGAATCTCTAACCCTAGAAAGGCCGTCATATATGATGGAGACTTTAACGTACTTCAAATTATGAACCCGAGAAATGTGTATATTCTAAAGTTTATTCACTTATTTTAAACATTTTTATTTTTCCATAAAAAGAACGGTCTCCCGCTGCACACATTTCCACAAACTTATGGCTGCCTGTCACTTCTTCCCCGATCTCGCTATCGCCATAATTGTATCAATGGATATGTCACAGATATAGCGGCTATACTATCAATTTAATCCAGCCTCGTAAAAAGTTCTTCAATGCTGACATCATCCAATATTAAATAAATAATTGATAAAGGGAAAATTAATTAAGAATCTTTTTTTAGTTTCCATCACCTCCCATTAAATGTGTAACTGCCCTACAAAATATTCCCACACAATGCCCCACAACTATAATTAGCAAAATATTCCCACACAATGCCCCCACAACTATAATTAGCTATTGGCAAGTCACAAACTATACCGACAATTAAATTTCTAAAAACAGGCATCAAATTACACTTAACAATATTATCTTAACACCCTTACCACCTCTAGTTCACCATAGAATGAATGTTAGGATATTAAGATAAACACTAACCCTAAATATTATAAAGAAAATATAACGAAAAAATAAGATATTTATATAAAAAAAATTATATTCATCTATTTAAATTAATAATAATTTATTTTAAGGTTTGTTTGTGGGACAAGGGATTCTCTCTGCATAAGGATTTGATTGTTAAAGTTTTTATAGATATACATATTCTATCCTACTCTACATTCCTCTAGATTTGAACATGTCACTTTTAAAGAGAAAACACATATTCTCAACTATTAAACCCACTATAATCATAGATATTATATATAATATTTTCATATATAAAAAATATAATCAAGAATAATTCTTTATTTTATAAGTTGACCTAATTTAATTTCTATTCTTTTTGGTCAATATGATTTTTCCTCTTAAAAAAGGAATTTTAGTTCACTATGATAAAAATGTAGTTTAATTTTTTTCAAATGACAATTGAGCACTTTGTTTATGCTTTTACCACTACCAACTTATCTATTCTATAATTTGCTACTATATAAAAGATAACATGCATATATTTTCATTCAAAAAAATTATTTATAATAATATATTTTTTCATATGTAAATTATATATACAACATGAGTGGGTCTAAGAGGTCACAAATTCAAATCTAGAATGAGATAGGGTATGTATACCTCCTTAGTAGACTTTACCCCCCCACACATATATATATAAAATAATATTTATCAAATACAATTAACAATTATATAAATAACATACACAAAATTTTATTCAAAAATATTATATATATAAATATATATATTTTATATGTAAACTTCATAAATATTTTATTATTTTACAAGTTTATGTGATCTATTGATATGCATTGCTTTATTTAAGATTTAGATTTAAATTTAATTTCATTAGCTTTATGTATGAAAATATTGAAATAATTAAAATTGAAATGAAAAAAGTTAAACAAATAACACATCACGCACAAAAGATATACTCTGGGAAAATACGAAAAAAAAAAAACAACAAAAAGTGAGACATATGCTTTTCTCTTTTCTCCTCAGTTATGAAATGCAAATACAAAGAAAGAGGTGCTCACTATGGAGTTGCCATGGACATTGTGGTCAATATTCTCCACGATTGAGATTCAAGCAGATCGATGGGCCACGACCTGGGATCCTTTGAAGTGAGTTAGAGTTCTTTTAGTGCTCGACGACTGAGATGAAATGAAGCAGGGGGATTTACCGAGTTGAGACTCGTTGAATAGTGGTCATTATTTTATCTGATTAACGAATTACACCACCCCCGATACCTAACAATATTCTAACAGAGACCCAATCATCAGTCCACTTCACATGTGGTACGTCGTTATAATGAGGATCCTTGAAGTAAAGAGGACACGATTGAACGATCGATAACGACTTCTTCCTCTAAGCCTCAGTCCTTTCTAGAGTCACGCACAACCTTTTGTTCTCATAATTCTATGGCAAATAATCATTGCTACGTGATCTTCTACTTCCTATGTTATGCTTCAATATCCCACTCCTAGATGGTTTGCTCAACTATGGAACAATAAACAATACACCAAGAATGAAACCCCTTCCTTTCCTAATGGCCCAATATTTAACATAGTCTTATAACAATCTAGTGTTTTTGCATACCTCAACTCTGAATTAATGTTAGGGTTCTAGACCCTCTAGCTTCTTCTTGAAAGTCCACATAAAGTGGCTCCACACATGTGAGTAATGTGAGTTGATGTGGCATCCACTCGGTATCATGGTGGTCAACAAGATAGGTCAACTTGCATGAGACATGACTTCTGCATACAAACTCTAATTAAGTTGATCTTCACATCGTTGGAAATATTTCGATGTGTAGAATAACATTGAGAGGCTAGGAACTTCCTTCACAAAGTTTTGACCTAAAAAACAACTGTTTAATACCTCAAATAGACTCTGAAAGTTTTTGGACCCTAAATCACCAAAGTAGGACCTACCCTTGAAATGGGCCCTACAAGTCAATAACTCTAAATTTTCCACCCATAAAATACCAACACAAATGACAAACTATATAATAATCCATTCCAAATCACCCTTTAAACAATTTGATTAATTTTAAATTATAAACATAAACATAAACATAATATAAAATTACTATATATAAGTCTATCAATATTACTACTAGCCTAGGCTACATACACACTATAAAATTTACCATCCAAAAATTGTTTACACTTACTTGTAAAGGAGTTTGTATTTGTCACTATGATTAAGTGAGCATCAACATTGGTATTGAATCATCAACATTGGTGTTTGATAATTGATATTCATATTATTTCATTTTTGTTGATAATCTTAACATGACTGAAATTTATATCTTATTATTCAAATTATGATTTCATTTATCTAAAATTACAATTTATAATAAACTAGCATAGATTCATTTTAAACTCGGATCTATCAAGCTTCAAGAGAAATGAAATTTCTTAAAGTGTAAACTTTTTTATCATTTAATTCTATATCGTGTATTAATTTCTTCATATTAAATAATAAAAAAATCACACCTTAAGAAATTTGATCTCTCTCGATACTTGATAACTCTATGTTTAATGCTCATTTATTTTTTTTAGATTTTATCATATACAATATCTAGTTATTTATTATTTATTTGTTTATTTTTTGTTGTAACATAAAGTTACATGACAACATCTCTCTTATATTGTTAAGTAAAACAAAATAAATACCTTTATCCTATGCTATCAACACTTTTCAATCATCATTGACCACCTTCAACCAGTTTGACCCAAAACATTTAACGACTCCACATGATTTTTCTGTCTATATAAGATGTTAAAGAAGATAAAATATGTATAACCATAAGGAACATGGTTCATGTAAGTATCGAGAAAGTCCCCAACTTAACCCTCACCACAAAATGGAGAATCGTTTTCTTGGAATGTGTACTCTAAAATAAACAACGAGAATATGATCTTTTCAATGCATATTCTATTTGTGTTGGCATGATTTAAGTACCATGTGTGGGGGATTGCTCATTCTCCTCCAAAGTTGGAAAATGTTGAAGAAAGTTTAATTTGAAAAATGCTGAATAATCAAGTGAAAATAAGTCCACAATAGAGTACCCTATTGTTTCATGTCAACATTGTTCCCTTTTATCAATTTCGATTCATTTTAACACTTTATTGTATAAAGGAAAGTTACACACATGCATGTGATTCGTTCTCTTTATCACTTCAAGAGTATTGATGGAATATTTTGCAAATAACAAATTTTAATTACACATATAAGGTAATTTCATATGTTAATGTTTTTTTTATATAAATGTAATTTCATATATATATAAATATAAATGTTTTTTTTAAGTTTATATAAAAAGGAATGTGAAGGTAGATGCTTTCCCCAAAGCAAGGTTGCACATGGTTTTAGGGTAACATATTTAGGAGCTTAGAAAGTCTTAGAATTTAATTATTTTCATGATTTCATTTCTGTTGTATTTATATTTCTTACAATAGTTTATATTTTTTGTATTCATTTGGTGGGCATATCTTTCTGTTTGGATAAATAGTTTGTTTATATTTTTTTCAAATTTTGACAAAATTAGGTAGTTATGGTTTATTTTGTAAAAATATAGTTAGGGCATGAATATATTATTTTTGGACCTTCTAAGAAAGGATTATAATATAAAATTTTGATTTTGATAATGTTGGGTGTCAAGAAAATTTATGTTGACAGTTTTTAGGAGTTGAATTTCTTCTTAAATAATCTTGGAATGCTCTTCAATCTATACAAAATGTAATTTTATTTAAATATAAATGAAATTTTAATTTCTTTTCAAGAGAAAAAAGTATAATACAAATTACACTACTTCTGCATTAATCTATTAAATTTTTTAAAAAATTTATTGGTAAATAAAGTAATAAAGGTAAATATACAAAGTGTACCATCCAAATTTTGATTCCAATGACCAAGCGATTGAAAAAATATGAATGTCTCTCCACCCCATTGTAGATTTCAATGTAGAAAGTAGTTAAAATTATATAAAAAAAAAATTAATATGTTATATGAAGTTAATATTTTCGTATTCATATTACCATTCTAATTCCATTGTTTGTATTTGTGGGATTACTACACCCTAACTTAACATTATTAATTATGTTGATTACACACCAAAAAAAATTGAAATTGTTATAAAAACCAATTTGTTTAAAATAAGGCATCACTTTTTTCCCATACTTCTATATTTAAGAAAAGTATATTATTGCTCTTTAATTTAATATATATCTATCATTCTATTTTTTTTTTTAATTTAAGATCAAAATTCCATACTTAAATATTAATGTTTCCTAATAATTATATAATCAAATTTCAAATCTTTTTAATGTTCTATATTATACCATTTTATAACTTAAAGATAAATAAATTTTAAGCATAATCTAATAATAGAGTTTCATGGTAGCTTGTTTAGTAACTAAACATTTTTTTTATAATATTATTTCTTCTTCCAACTCTACATTAACATCTACAATGATCTCTTTAGTAATTTGCATGATCATTTCTTATTCTTCCTCACTAACATTCCTTTTAATAATTTGTATGATCATTTCTTATTCTTCCTCACTAACATTCCTTTCTAATTTGCATGATCATTTCTTATTCTTCCTCACTAACATTCCTTTCTGGTGAATTTGAGTCTAGTCTATATCTCAAAGGTTTTGAATTCATGTTATTCTCCATAAAATACGCTTGTTAGAGACAAGTCCAAAAATTATCTATTGTGCAAAAATTGTAATAACATCTACAGTGATCTCTTCAATAATTTGCATGATCATTTCTTATTCTTCTTCACTAACATTCTTTTCTAGTGAATTTGAGTCTAGTCTATATCTCAAAGGTTTTGAATTCATGTTATTCTCCATAAAATGCGCTTGTTAGAGACAAGTCCAAAA
>JASDQU010100739.1:130873-176137 GCA_032191745.1 Picea mariana | reverse complement strand
TGTACATCTACGAGCTCATGATGTTTGTGAATGTGAGCAATTTCATTAAACTCTCGTAGACAATAAACCTTGAACACTGATGCAAATGAATGTGAGCAATTTCATTAAGATTTCGCAATAAACCTAGAACACTAATGTCACTACTAGTGAGAAGAGGAGGCCACCACTGCATAAGGCTTACCAATCATTTTCTTTTCAAGGAAAATACCAAATAGTTTTTTTTCTTTTTTTTTATTATCTATTATACTATTGTAATTGTAATTTTACATGAGTGTAATTATTGTGATGGGTTTTTCATGATTCTCAGTTATCAATTGTGTCGGGGCAAAACTTCAATCGGTCATCATGGTGGTCAGAGAGACCTCCATGTTTCTCAATAAGGAAGCTAAGTTAGTCACGGAAATAAGATTTGATACGAACCTTTAAGCCAAAAGCTTTGAAAGTGAAATTGATAGAGCAAGCCTATGACTAGTCGCAGAGCTTTGGAAAATGTGTAAATATTCCGACAAAGAATCCATGATTAGACATGCCACGATCGAGGGTGGGTATAACATGTATTCCTTCTACATTAAACCTTAGGTATAGGCACCTTAATTATTATTTTTATAATCAAACCTTAGGTATAGGTGCCTTAATTATCTACTTAAAAATCACATGCAATACTCTATCAACTTCAGCTTTCCAATTTTATTGTTTGGATTGGTGGGGTTGAGGGATATATCCTAGATGCAATTATTAATAGTAAGACAAGTGTGAAATCCATGTACCCTAGATTTGTGTACAACCATGAAATCTTGAATGGAATCATGGAGTGGACAACGTTCCACAGCAGTCCTAAATGATAATGTAGAGAATCTCTAACCCTAGAAAGGCCGTCATATATGATGGAGACTTTAACGTACTTCAAATTATGAACCCGAGAAATGTGTATATTCTAAAGTTTATTCACTTATTTTAAACATTTTTATTTTTCCATAAAAAGAACGGTCTCCCGCTGCACACATTTCCACAAACTTATGGCTGCCTGTCACTTCTTCCCCGATCTCGCTATCGCCATAATTGTATCAATGGATATGTCACAGATATAGCGGCTATACTATCAATTTAATCCAGCCTCGTAAAAAGTTCTTCAATGCTGACATCATCCAATATTAAATAAATAATTGATAAAGGGAAAATTAATTAAGAATCTTTTTTTAGTTTCCATCACCTCCCATTAAATGTGTAACTGCCCTACAAAATATTCCCACACAATGCCCCACAACTATAATTAGCAAAATATTCCCACACAATGCCCCCACAACTATAATTAGCTATTGGCAAGTCACAAACTATACCGACAATTAAATTTCTAAAAACAGGCATCAAATTACACTTAACAATATTATCTTAACACCCTTACCACCTCTAGTTCACCATAGAATGAATGTTAGGATATTAAGATAAACACTAACCCTAAATATTATAAAGAAAATATAACGAAAAAATAAGATATTTATATAAAAAAAATTATATTCATCTATTTAAATTAATAATAATTTATTTTAAGGTTTGTTTGTGGGACAAGGGATTCTCTCTGCATAAGGATTTGATTGTTAAAGTTTTTATAGATATACATATTCTATCCTACTCTACATTCCTCTAGATTTGAACATGTCACTTTTAAAGAGAAAACACATATTCTCAACTATTAAACCCACTATAATCATAGATATTATATATAATATTTTCATATATAAAAAATATAATCAAGAATAATTCTTTATTTTATAAGTTGACCTAATTTAATTTCTATTCTTTTTGGTCAATATGATTTTTCCTCTTAAAAAAGGAATTTTAGTTCACTATGATAAAAATGTAGTTTAATTTTTTTCAAATGACAATTGAGCACTTTGTTTATGCTTTTACCACTACCAACTTATCTATTCTATAATTTGCTACTATATAAAAGATAACATGCATATATTTTCATTCAAAAAAATTATTTATAATAATATATTTTTTCATATGTAAATTATATATACAACATGAGTGGGTCTAAGAGGTCACAAATTCAAATCTAGAATGAGATAGGGTATGTATACCTCCTTAGTAGACTTTACCCCCCCACACATATATATATAAAATAATATTTATCAAATACAATTAACAATTATATAAATAACATACACAAAATTTTATTCAAAAATATTATATATATAAATATATATATTTTATATGTAAACTTCATAAATATTTTATTATTTTACAAGTTTATGTGATCTATTGATATGCATTGCTTTATTTAAGATTTAGATTTAAATTTAATTTCATTAGCTTTATGTATGAAAATATTGAAATAATTAAAATTGAAATGAAAAAAGTTAAACAAATAACACATCACGCACAAAAGATATACTCTGGGAAAATACGAAAAAAAAAAAACAACAAAAAGTGAGACATATGCTTTTCTCTTTTCTCCTCAGTTATGAAATGCAAATACAAAGAAAGAGGTGCTCACTATGGAGTTGCCATGGACATTGTGGTCAATATTCTCCACGATTGAGATTCAAGCAGATCGATGGGCCACGACCTGGGATCCTTTGAAGTGAGTTAGAGTTCTTTTAGTGCTCGACGACTGAGATGAAATGAAGCAGGGGGATTTACCGAGTTGAGACTCGTTGAATAGTGGTCATTATTTTATCTGATTAACGAATTACACCACCCCCGATACCTAACAATATTCTAACAGAGACCCAATCATCAGTCCACTTCACATGTGGTACGTCGTTATAATGAGGATCCTTGAAGTAAAGAGGACACGATTGAACGATCGATAACGACTTCTTCCTCTAAGCCTCAGTCCTTTCTAGAGTCACGCACAACCTTTTGTTCTCATAATTCTATGGCAAATAATCATTGCTACGTGATCTTCTACTTCCTATGTTATGCTTCAATATCCCACTCCTAGATGGTTTGCTCAACTATGGAACAATAAACAATACACCAAGAATGAAACCCCTTCCTTTCCTAATGGCCCAATATTTAACATAGTCTTATAACAATCTAGTGTTTTTGCATACCTCAACTCTGAATTAATGTTAGGGTTCTAGACCCTCTAGCTTCTTCTTGAAAGTCCACATAAAGTGGCTCCACACATGTGAGTAATGTGAGTTGATGTGGCATCCACTCGGTATCATGGTGGTCAACAAGATAGGTCAACTTGCATGAGACATGACTTCTGCATACAAACTCTAATTAAGTTGATCTTCACATCGTTGGAAATATTTCGATGTGTAGAATAACATTGAGAGGCTAGGAACTTCCTTCACAAAGTTTTGACCTAAAAAACAACTGTTTAATACCTCAAATAGACTCTGAAAGTTTTTGGACCCTAAATCACCAAAGTAGGACCTACCCTTGAAATGGGCCCTACAAGTCAATAACTCTAAATTTTCCACCCATAAAATACCAACACAAATGACAAACTATATAATAATCCATTCCAAATCACCCTTTAAACAATTTGATTAATTTTAAATTATAAACATAAACATAAACATAATATAAAATTACTATATATAAGTCTATCAATATTACTACTAGCCTAGGCTACATACACACTATAAAATTTACCATCCAAAAATTGTTTACACTTACTTGTAAAGGAGTTTGTATTTGTCACTATGATTAAGTGAGCATCAACATTGGTATTGAATCATCAACATTGGTGTTTGATAATTGATATTCATATTATTTCATTTTTGTTGATAATCTTAACATGACTGAAATTTATATCTTATTATTCAAATTATGATTTCATTTATCTAAAATTACAATTTATAATAAACTAGCATAGATTCATTTTAAACTCGGATCTATCAAGCTTCAAGAGAAATGAAATTTCTTAAAGTGTAAACTTTTTTATCATTTAATTCTATATCGTGTATTAATTTCTTCATATTAAATAATAAAAAAATCACACCTTAAGAAATTTGATCTCTCTCGATACTTGATAACTCTATGTTTAATGCTCATTTATTTTTTTTAGATTTTATCATATACAATATCTAGTTATTTATTATTTATTTGTTTATTTTTTGTTGTAACATAAAGTTACATGACAACATCTCTCTTATATTGTTAAGTAAAACAAAATAAATACCTTTATCCTATGCTATCAACACTTTTCAATCATCATTGACCACCTTCAACCAGTTTGACCCAAAACATTTAACGACTCCACATGATTTTTCTGTCTATATAAGATGTTAAAGAAGATAAAATATGTATAACCATAAGGAACATGGTTCATGTAAGTATCGAGAAAGTCCCCAACTTAACCCTCACCACAAAATGGAGAATCGTTTTCTTGGAATGTGTACTCTAAAATAAACAACGAGAATATGATCTTTTCAATGCATATTCTATTTGTGTTGGCATGATTTAAGTACCATGTGTGGGGGATTGCTCATTCTCCTCCAAAGTTGGAAAATGTTGAAGAAAGTTTAATTTGAAAAATGCTGAATAATCAAGTGAAAATAAGTCCACAATAGAGTACCCTATTGTTTCATGTCAACATTGTTCCCTTTTATCAATTTCGATTCATTTTAACACTTTATTGTATAAAGGAAAGTTACACACATGCATGTGATTCGTTCTCTTTATCACTTCAAGAGTATTGATGGAATATTTTGCAAATAACAAATTTTAATTACACATATAAGGTAATTTCATATGTTAATGTTTTTTTTATATAAATGTAATTTCATATATATATAAATATAAATGTTTTTTTTAAGTTTATATAAAAAGGAATGTGAAGGTAGATGCTTTCCCCAAAGCAAGGTTGCACATGGTTTTAGGGTAACATATTTAGGAGCTTAGAAAGTCTTAGAATTTAATTATTTTCATGATTTCATTTCTGTTGTATTTATATTTCTTACAATAGTTTATATTTTTTGTATTCATTTGGTGGGCATATCTTTCTGTTTGGATAAATAGTTTGTTTATATTTTTTTCAAATTTTGACAAAATTAGGTAGTTATGGTTTATTTTGTAAAAATATAGTTAGGGCATGAATATATTATTTTTGGACCTTCTAAGAAAGGATTATAATATAAAATTTTGATTTTGATAATGTTGGGTGTCAAGAAAATTTATGTTGACAGTTTTTAGGAGTTGAATTTCTTCTTAAATAATCTTGGAATGCTCTTCAATCTATACAAAATGTAATTTTATTTAAATATAAATGAAATTTTAATTTCTTTTCAAGAGAAAAAAGTATAATACAAATTACACTACTTCTGCATTAATCTATTAAATTTTTTAAAAAATTTATTGGTAAATAAAGTAATAAAGGTAAATATACAAAGTGTACCATCCAAATTTTGATTCCAATGACCAAGCGATTGAAAAAATATGAATGTCTCTCCACCCCATTGTAGATTTCAATGTAGAAAGTAGTTAAAATTATATAAAAAAAAAATTAATATGTTATATGAAGTTAATATTTTCGTATTCATATTACCATTCTAATTCCATTGTTTGTATTTGTGGGATTACTACACCCTAACTTAACATTATTAATTATGTTGATTACACACCAAAAAAAATTGAAATTGTTATAAAAACCAATTTGTTTAAAATAAGGCATCACTTTTTTCCCATACTTCTATATTTAAGAAAAGTATATTATTGCTCTTTAATTTAATATATATCTATCATTCTATTTTTTTTTTTAATTTAAGATCAAAATTCCATACTTAAATATTAATGTTTCCTAATAATTATATAATCAAATTTCAAATCTTTTTAATGTTCTATATTATACCATTTTATAACTTAAAGATAAATAAATTTTAAGCATAATCTAATAATAGAGTTTCATGGTAGCTTGTTTAGTAACTAAACATTTTTTTTATAATATTATTTCTTCTTCCAACTCTACATTAACATCTACAATGATCTCTTTAGTAATTTGCATGATCATTTCTTATTCTTCCTCACTAACATTCCTTTTAATAATTTGTATGATCATTTCTTATTCTTCCTCACTAACATTCCTTTCTAATTTGCATGATCATTTCTTATTCTTCCTCACTAACATTCCTTTCTGGTGAATTTGAGTCTAGTCTATATCTCAAAGGTTTTGAATTCATGTTATTCTCCATAAAATACGCTTGTTAGAGACAAGTCCAAAAATTATCTATTGTGCAAAAATTGTAATAACATCTACAGTGATCTCTTCAATAATTTGCATGATCATTTCTTATTCTTCTTCACTAACATTCTTTTCTAGTGAATTTGAGTCTAGTCTATATCTCAAAGGTTTTGAATTCATGTTATTCTCCATAAAATGCGCTTGTTAGAGACAAGTCCAAAATTTTTTATCTATTGTGCAAAAATTGTGATAACATCTACAATGATCTCTTCAATAATTTGCATGATCATTTCTTATTCTTCCTCACTAACATTCCTTTCTGGTGAATTTGATTCTAGTCTATATCTCAAAGGTTTTGAATTCATGTTATTCTCCATAAAATGCGCTTGTTAGAGACAAGTCCAAAAATTATCTATTGTGAAAAAATTGTGATAAACTTATATATGTCGATCATGTTTGATCTTGTTATTTTGATATGTTTTTCATAAAATGTCTTCCACTTTTTCATGGATTTTTGGGATATAATTAAGCACCATAGTCCTATGTAATAATTTTCTTCATTGCATTTGTATAAAAAACTATAACAAAAGTTATTGAATAGTTTTTTTTGAAAGAAATCCAAGATACAATTCAAAAGGTAAAGTGTCAATTGTGGTGTATAAGGAAAGAACATAACTTTATATTCCACATAATGAATGTTTGTATTCCAAGTCTTTTTGTGCCAATTGTGGCGTATAAGGTAAGATGATAACTATATATATTGTGGTGTATAAGGCAGGAACATAACTTTATATTCTACATAATGGATGTTTGTATTCCAAGTCTTTTTGTGCCAATTGTGTTTGTATAAGGCAAGATGCTAACTATGGTACATAAGGGATGTTTGTATTCTAAGTCTTTTAGTGTTTGTCATTAAAGGTGAAAAATAATTGAATGATGGTGTCATTCAATATTTTTGTTGGTCCATTTATATATATATAGAGAGAGAGAGGGTAGTTTTGTTTTTAAACTCCTTATCATGAATCTTTAAAGTTTTTGTGAAAGAAGGTTAAAAAAATATATTGTTGTGGCTAAAGATTATTGATGATGGTAATATGATATGCACTTAAACTTGGTCAATAGTCTTCTTGTAGGGAATCATAATGGTCATTTGATCCGGATTTATGAGCAGAACGAAATGAATAATAGAATGGATACAATAACAAAGAGATATAGAGAATAACAACATATATCTAGTGAACAATAACTTTTATTGAATAAATGAAATAGGATGAAACTGTAAAACTGCATAATTGAAATCAACTTGCTCGAATGGTGGTAGCTATCTTTGAGAAGAGTTGTGGATGCTATGCACATCCATCTGAGAAGAATGAATACAATAAGGCTCTAGAGGAATTTTTAACATTACTCGTGAATGCCAAGACCCTAGACATCCAAAAACCTAACCCTAGGAGATGAAACGCCAACGTTATGTGGGCCCCTATGGGTAAGTTGGTACCTCAACTTCCCGGGGTCGTAACTTTTTCATACGACCTCTATTTTAGGTGCGTGATAGCTCGTTGGAAAGGTCTTTTAGAGAAATACACATTATGCTGTCAAACTCTAACTTTGTCTACAGTTTTTCTGTGGCAAGCCAAAAAAACATTGTTTAGGGCCCCAAAACGACCTTGGAAGTACTGAAAGATGTACTGACATGAAAAATTCCAAAATAAGCAAGTTGGATTAGGTGGGTGGCCACCAATCTCCACCTGGAAGATGTGCAAGGATTTAGACAACCATGGAAGTGTAGAACCCACAATTACAAATAATTATAGAAGAACGTGTTGAATTAAAAACTATCAAGAGGAGCCAGTTGGAATAGGTGGGTGGCCACCAATATCCACCTGGATAAATCCTCCCCCCTTAGGAAGAAATGGTCTCCATTATATTGAGTGCCCCCATCAGGTGAGGAAAATTATGTTGAATTTGGCCATGGGTGAGCCACTTCCCTTGGTGGAGGAGCTGCCCTGCCTTGATAACCCGATAAAGCTGGATCCTCTGCTGGTGAGCGCCCTTGACCTGTGTGTCCACTATCTAGTCAGTGGATTCCTGGTCCATGTAGTCAGGGTTGAGCTCTGTTGGTTTCAATTGTTCTGCAATCTCTAAGGTGTCCAATAATGGTGGAAAATATGGCCGAAAAAGGTCCACATTGAACACTAGGTGCAAGCCAAGGAAGGGTGGAGTGTTGAGCTCAAAATCATTGCTACCCACAACCTTGGTGATAATGTAAGGCCCATAGCGAAGTGCGCAGAGCTTTCGATGGGGCCCTGTAAGGCACTCTTTCTACAAATGCAACCAGACCTTGTCTCCCACCTGAAACTGGTGCAGTACCTGGTGTTGATCATGGTATTACTTGTACTTAGCATTGGCTTTCTGCAAAATCTCATGGACCTATTGGAAGATGTGTTGAATCTGCTCAATTAATCTGGTGGCTTTGTCGAACTCATAATGACATGGGAATAATTTTTCTGTGTTGTTGCAAGAAGTAGTGCAACATCAATGGGACCCAAGGGTTGGAATCCCAACCCCACCTGAAAGGGGCTATGGTCAGTGGAGCTATGGAGAGCCCTGTTGTAGCTGTGCTGAACATAGGGAAGACTCTCATCCCATATACGCAAATACTTAGAGTTATACATGTGTAAGATGTTCACAATCATCCGATTGACGACCTATGTTTGGCCATCGGTTCAAAGGTGGAAGGCAGTGGATTTAGTGAGCTTGGTGTCCAACAATGACCATAGACTCAACCAAAATTTGTTGAGGAACCTGTTGTCCCGATTAGAGATGATGGTCTGTGGTATCCCAAAATGGACCCACACTTGTTCTAAGAAGATCTTAGCAGTATCTATCAATGTGATGCTCTTCTTGCAGGCTGTGAGAACAACCATCTTCGAAAACCGATCAACTACCACAAATACACAATCATTACCTTGCTTGGTGGACATAAGGCTAGACATGTAATCCATCAAGATGGATTCCCAAGGCCTATTAGGAGTAGGAAGATGGGTGTATAAGCCTTTCTTTTTTGATGGTTGTCTTAGCAATGGCACAGGCAGTGGAAGATCTGATATACTTGTTGATGTCCTGTCAAAGTTTTGGCCAATAAAAATGTTTCTCTAGAACGACCACAATTTTCTCCATTCCAAAATGTCCCGCCATTCGACTGTAGTGAGCCTCCCAAATCATATTTTCACGCTCGCTTGCAAGAACACAAAGATGGCCCAGATGGCATAACAGTATGTTCTGAATGTGAAAATCGGTGACATTCACGCCTATACCTAAGAGATGATAGGTGGTGGCAAAGTTCATATCTTAATGATAATGTTGGGGCCACTCAAATGCCTCATGTCCACAGGAATGGAACACGATGGTGAGGGCAGTCATGGGAGGTCGACTGAGGCAGTCAATGACATAATTTGTGCTCTGTGTATTATACTTGATGTTGAGATGGAACTGTTGCAAGTAGGTGGACCACTTCTGATGGAGGTCGTTCTGCAACTTCCCCTGTGTCTGTATGAATCGTAGAGGCTTGTGATCAATGTGTATGATTGTTTCTTTTCCCAGAATGTAATGTTTCCATTGATGACAAGCTTGAACAATGGAATACATTTCCTTGTCATACATAGCATATTTTTGGATAGTATCTGAGAGTGTCTCACTATGGTATGCTACCAGATGATTTTGCTGAGTGAGAATTGTGCCTACAACATAGTTGAATGCATCAATCTCAATGTTGAACAATTTTTGTAGATCGAGTAAGGAGAGTACTGGAGATGAGCATAAGCGATGCTTTAGATCATCAAATGCTCGTTGTTTTTCCTTCCCCCATGCGAAATTTTCCCTGCCACCACCCTTGGTCACTTGGCTAAGGGCCCATGCAATATGGGAGAATCCCAACACGAACCATGGATAGAAGTTGGCAAGTCCTAAGAAGCTTCGAATCTCGGTTAGTGTGGTCGGGGCTATCCAGTCACAGATGACTTGGATCTTAGCTGGATCAAAAAGTACCCCATGTTGATCAACAATGTAGCCAAGTATTGGAACTTGTTCATGAAAAGGAGCATTTTCCCAAGTTGTCATATAGCTTGTGCTGTCGCAGAGTGCTTAAAACCCGTTGAATATGTTGCATGTGGTCCTCCCAAGTTCTGTTGAAGATGAGGATGTCATCCAAATATACCACCACAAAAGAGTTGGTGAAGGGTCTCAATACATCATCCATCAACCTCATGAAAGTGGCTGGTGCATTTGTTAAGCTGAAGGGCATGACCACCCATTTGAAGAGACCTTATTTATATTTGAAAGTTGTCTTGCATACATCAATTGGTTCGATGGGAACCTGGTGGTAGCGAGACATTAGGTCAATATTGCTGAAGAACTTTGCCCCCTTGAGTTGTTCAAGAAGTTCATCAATTCTGGGAATTAGGTACCAGTTCTTGACTATGATTTTTTTTAATTCTTTGTAATCAATGCAAATCTGCCAGGTCCCATCTTTCTTCTACACCAGTACAATCGAGCTTCCACAAAGTGAGGAGCTAGGTTTGATGTGCCCCTTTTGAAGCAGCTCTTGGATATGACACTTGATTTCGTCATTTTCCATCAGCAAGCGGCGATAGACTGGTCCATTAGGTAGAGGTGCACCAGGAGTTAGATCAATTGGATGCTTGAAGTGTGTCGGTACTCTAGTGGGTGAGGAAAAGATGTATAAGTACTCTTCCACGATCCCATCCACTTTCTTCTACCATAAAGAGAGTCTTTGTGAAGAGGCAATGAATGTGGCGATGACCTTCTTCTTACCGTGAGCACATATCACAAAGAAGACGAACTTCCCGGTATGTGAACTGACCTTACTGCAATTTCTTAGTAGAGATTAAAGAAATAGTTGTAGGCGACACTACCTCTAGTATCATGTACAATTGTCTACCCAAAGTAATAATAACACTGTGGGGTCTAGACTCATACAAAACATGCCACTTCCACAAATATGGTCGTCCTAAAAGAACATCAAAAACTTCAAGAGGATAAATATCACACAATACCTCGTCTTTGAAAGGATTGATGCCATAGGGAAGACGACACTATTGGCTGACATGGATATCTCTTCCTTGGAGAAGCCAGCCAATGGTGTAGGGTTGCGGGTGAGATGTCGTCAGCAAGTCTAGCCGCTTGACGACCTTTGTTGATATCAGGTTCTTCTGACTGCTACTATCGACAATGAAATGAAGTGGAGCCCCCTTTACCCACATCTATGAGTGAAAGAGGTGTTCCCATTCCCTTGGTTCTTCTGGTTCGCTTGGCTAGACATTGGTGGTAGTAACCGTGGCATTGGGTTCAACATCGATAATCCGATTCCCTCCTTCTGGATTTTATTTGGATTCAGAATCTACCTATGACTCAGAAGCTTTCAGCTCGACCACCAGTGACTACTTGGAGCGACATTCTTCAGTGTTGTGCCAAGGGATTTTATGGTGCTATCCTTCTTTGACTTCTCATTACCCTTCTTGTGTTGCGTCTTGGAATGGTTGTCCTGAGAGTGGCCATCTTTTCTATGTCCCTTGTTTTGTGGGTTGGGGCCACCTTTGTCCTGCTTCGGCTGTGAGGAGTTTGTAGATCCAAACTCTCGCCTCTTCTGCTTAAATTTCTTCTCAATCCTAAAAACATATCTATAAGTTGTACCCAATAATGCGATTTCCAGAAATTCCATTTCTATTTGAATGTATCTATGCAAACAACCGTGGTATTTGAGCACTAGATGTCGCTCAGAGTCTTTCATACCCAATTTGGTGTGCAGGGTATGGAAAATATTGGTGAAATATGGTATTGTCTGGTCCCTTTCCTGACGCAGGGTGGTCCATCTTATGTACTAGTCCTCGTAGCTTCCAACAGGTAGTATTGTTCTTTAATGGAATCCTTGAAGGAATCCCATGTGGGGGTGATACAAAATATTGCAGATTCCTCTATGGCCCTTTTCTCAGAGTAAGTATCCCACCAGTCCTTAACATGGGGGATGACCTTAAGGAGTGAAAAAGTAATATTTTCCCTATCGGAAAAATTATGGATCGAAAAATACCCTTTGAGCATATTCAACCATTTATCTATAGAATCCACATCTATCAGTCCTTCAAATAATGGAATATTAGAATTTACCTGTACCTTGAAGGGGGTTGCATGGTCGCTTGATGAATATGCGTCTCCTGTGGGCAAGCGCTGGAGGATCTGTGAAAAGTTTTCCATCATTTCATTCCTTTGTCACACAAGGGCTTCCTCGAGCAACATTTTAAAAGGATCTCCCACTCCATCATATTTATTTTCATCCCCCATGGGTTGTTGTCGAGCTCAACACGACTGATCTTGCAAAGGATCAACTCGTTCGAGTCCCAACTTCTTGTACCCATATCTTGTTGGGGACATGCAAGAAGAAAAATAAATGAAGAGCAGACCGATCTGATACCACTGATCCAGATTTATGAGCGGAACAAAGTGAATAACAAACTGAATAGAATAACATAGAGATACAGAGAACAACAACATATATCCAGTGAATCCTAACTTATATTGAATAAATGAAATAGGATGAAACTGTAAAACTGCAGAAATGAAAACAACTTGATTGAATGGTGGTAGCTATCTCTGAGAAGAGATGTGGATGCTACACAGATTCGTCTAAGTAGAATGAATACAATAAGGCTCCAGAGGCATTTTTAACATTACTCGTGAATTCAAAAACCCTAGACATCCGAAAACCTAACCCTAGGAGATGAAATTTCAAAATTTATGTGGGCCCCTATGGGTAAATTAGTACCTCAACATCTCGAGGTCGTAACTTTTGCATACAAACTCTATTTTAGGTGCGTGATAGCCTGTTGGAAAGGTAATTTAGAGAACTACATATTATGTCGTCAAACTCTAACTCCATCTACAGTTTGACCATGACAAGATAAAACAACATTGTTTAGGGCCCCAAAATGACCCTGGAAGTACAAAAAGATGTACTGACATGAAAACTTCCAAAGTAAGCAAGTTAGATTAGATGGTCGGCCACCAATATTCACCTAGAAGTGTAGAACCCACAATTACAAAGAATTATAGAAGAACACATTGAACTAAAAACTGTCACGAGGATCCAGTAGGAATAGGTGGGTGGCCACCAATATCCACATGGATCATCATTTTGTTTAAATAATCTAAAACTACCACCAAGTAATTGCTTTTGATATTGGTTATCAATAAATGTCCAAAGATCAAGCCATTGATATTGATACCCATGGTATTTTAGTGACTAATAACTGGACATACTTTCCCAATTTTTGGTTACTCAACTTTGAAATGTTGTAGTAGGGAATACTATGCATGAACTTTTCTACCATTTATGTCACTCTTAACTAATGAAAATATTGAACTACAAGTTCTTTGCCATCTTCTACACTCCAACATTATCTGATACTTTGGAATGATGAACTTCATGCAACAACCAGATCAAATGATCTCTTTGGGGAATGTAGATTGAACTCAAATTATATAAGATTATATCATTTAACAAGTTCATGAAGCTAACGAACTTGCAAAATAGATAAAAACTCTGTGTATTTGTCATTTTAGATTCCCCAAATACTTGTTTTAAGAAAAACTATAAAATCAACAAACTTCATATTATTGGTTTGTATTTCAATTGATATTATTGTAAAATGAACATTTTTTAGAAAATTAGTATAGTTTTTGTTTTCACAATAATGCATAGATTTTGTATTAGAAAAAGTTTTAGTTGAGCTGGACAACATTGTAATACATTTTGTTTTTTAAATTTTGGTAGCATGATAACAAAAAGACATAGTTTATCCTCCAAAATGATCCTAGATTCCACTATCCCACTCTAGCTATGAAGTCTTGGTAGGTGTATTGTTTTGCATATTGAAACAATAAAAAAACTACCTGACAAAAACTATAATACCACAAGTTGGATCCCCAATTGTATATGTATGTGTACATATGATATTTTAGGCTAGTGAGCCAATATGTTTTAGGCCGTAGTTCTTGTGTGATATTAGGTTGGAGAGACTGTATGTTGAAAGGCTAGAGAGCCTAACAATGTAATAACATTGAATATTAATAATAAAAAAACATCATCGGGTGTAGACGATGAAGGACAGATTCATAGGGGGATATGATTCTACAAGAGAGGGGGCTAAAGGGGCTAAGAGAAATTTTAATATTTTATCAACCCATATTGGAATTAGTTGGGAAAAGTGGTTACATGAGATTCTTTGGGAAGCCACGTGGTGCATTATTGCATGCAAATATATAAACTGTAATTTTGGTTGTTGAGGGGTTCCTCAATCATTCTTGTTCATTCTTGTTCTTGTTTTGGGATGGGAATGAAAGGATGGAGGTAGATATCCATTACTATTTGGTTGTAGGTATCTATCGGTTATTCCAACAAGAAAAGAATGCCCATGGGCATGAGAACAATGAAAATTGAGGAAAAATCTCCATAGATAATATTCCCTTGAGTTTCGAACTTTGATATTTTCTTGCCAGTAGCATTAGAGCCCTGGAGAGAAATGGAATAGCTAGAGGGACTTCATTGTACATAAGGGGATTCCTTTCTTTGGGTTGTGCAGGATAAGGGAGAAAGAGAGTTGGTAAACTTGGATTGTTGTGAGTGAGAAAGAGAGAACATTTTATAACATCTTGATAGTTGGATTGGTTTGAGACTTAGTGTTGACCTAGGCACCCGTCCTTATGGATTCATAGCCTCAACTCAGGGGTGACTTGGTATTGAGAGAGATAGAACAATAGTGTCTATGGTTGGGTGGAACGTTCAATGTCTGCAACCAGTCGATGTAACTTTTTCTTGAAGATAAGTTCTCTGTTCACTGTAAATTATATTTCCACTGTGTATTTTTCTTTATGTTGAGTAATGATGTGCTTTTTTTTCTTTACGATGTGTATGTCATGTGCATATGATTCATTAATGTTTTCTTGATAATTGCATGATCTTTTGTTCTATTGCATGCTTCTTGTATTTATTTAAAATTGTGTTAGAAGGTTCAAAATAGTTTCAAGAACATATATTCTTGAGGTACCCAACATAGGGTGCATTACAAAACCTAAATTTTAGAACAAGAAAACTATAAAATATTCCACTAGAGGGATTCAAGTTTTAGACCCACCTGAGTCTCGAAAGATACATTTGCAGGGTGCATTTCCATTTCAAATTGGACTAAAAGGTTTACTCCACTTGTAGTATCCACCAATTCTCCTTTTAGAGTGTGTAGGATGGTTGTTTACTTCTCCATGTTGAGAGAACATCTATAGAGGGAGGGATCCTCAAAAGTCACATAATCCAAAGGAGTAGAAAATATGATTTTCAGGGAGAGATTCAGATGGGTGGAAATCCTTTCAACCAAAGATTTTAGAGAACCCAACTGTGATGTTAACTCCAAATATTTCATGTGATATATTTACAAAAATGTTGTTATCTCTTTCTCCAATTCCTTGAGTCCTAGAATCTAGGTTATTGTTTCCACTGCACACTAGTTCCTTATCCTATTTTATATCATGAATTTCTTATCACACTATTCTTGCCAATGGTTCTACCAGATGTTGGAATTAATTACCCTACATTGTGATTTCACCAAGTCATGTCCACACCTTATGACCCCTTGTTGAACCTATTTAATCTCACATGAGACACAACACTTCTGTTGGCAAAGGTGATGGGCCATTTCTGCTAGATAATTATGCATAGCTCCTGTAGTTGTAGGTTGAAGTAGAAACCCATAATTTTCCTCGAAAACAAATTCTTAGGTACATGAATCCCACGTTTCTATCCTCATGCTGTAGATTTAGAACATGGGGTGATGCCGATTTCTTCCAGAGACAAAACAACTAAACCATCTCCCAGTCTTTCTATTTTTGCATTCTTAAGTAGTGGATTAGAGGTGGAGAGGGAAAAAATGGAATCAAACAAAACTATAATTATATTAAATCCACACGTAAGCTTCCATACATCCATCATGTAACACATAAGCACATGCACCTTAAGAAGGAGAGTGAGGAGTAAATAATTATAGAGGGGTCATAAATCCTCATCCTTTCGCACTTACACAATGATACATTTGTTAGAGTATGAAACCATTATTGTAATAAATGGCAAACTCAAGGGAGGCCATTTACCCTATATATACCTTCATCCATCATAGTGACTAGGTTGGCCTAAGCATCGACCTCCCCATTTTGTTTTTGTAAGACTTGCAAGAAGTCAAGATTGACAAAGTCTACAATCAATGAAATTATCTGCTAGGTAAGTTTGGAGAGTATGAAGTTTTGAAGGGTATTTTGATGGGATAATTACCTTTTTATAATTCAGGATTCGTCAATGATTGTTGCATAGTGAGCTCATTTCTCTTGTAGTGCAATTAGGTCTTGATGAATTGCTATCGCTTCAACCTCATTATTGGTTACATTTACTAGTCATTGTCCATACTCTAAATCCTTTTCTTCCTTTGGGGTCATAAAGGACCCCCCCACACATCCCGAAAAATTATGACTTTGGTCATAATGGTGAGGGTTTCGTCTTAAGGATCACAAGAGAGTGGGATTTGATCCACTTATATGTGCACGAGGAATACAACACAAGCCTTACATGTTCGACCACTACCTCTGGGTGCCCCCATGGAAACCTCAAGGGATGGATGCCCTCATGGGAATTGAACCTTGGACATCGATGTAAAATTTCTCTCTCATTTCTCACCAATGGATCCAACCCCTTTGGATAAAAAATTATTACAATTTTAAGGAAAATCCAAAAAAATAATCTTAAAAAATTATTGAATTTAAATTGTGGCAAATGAGAAATTTAATATAAGGAAATCAAATTTTGAAAAAACCATCAATTTTGTATTATTGCATTTTATTTTGGTTGATCTTCTTGTAAAATATCGATATTTAGATTTTTGCAATTTAAGAGAAATTCAAAATTTTCAATATTAGATTAAAATTTTTCAATTTTTATAATAAATTTTTTTTAAGGATATTAACATTTTGAAAAATAATACACATTTACAAAACATGATTTTCTTAATATTTTTTCAGTATTAATATTATAGTTGATATTTTACCATCTAAAATAATTTTTAATTTTATTTTTTTCCCTTCAAACCCTTAAAACTTTTTACAATGAATCTTCAAACCCTTAAAACCCTATACAATGAATCTTTGATTTTTTAAAATACTACATGGAAGGAAATAATTTCTCTTCTCTAGTGTAGAATGGAGATGAGAAATGCAACTAAAGCTTATGATTTCATTTACGGTTTCCACCCTAGCCATCATAGTCAGATTTTGCAAGAAGTATTGTATCCTCGTAAGGTTGAGAATCGTGATTTACCTTGGTAGAGATTGGAGGGATAGGTGCACATGATTTTGAGAAGAAAGTTGCAAACTTCCAATTGCTCATCACAAAAGTTTTTGAACATAGTCAAAGGTCACCCTCATCTCGTAACACTATGTGAGAAACCTTGTAGAGGTCCCATTAGTTAAAATATCAACCCCTTCTCCTATGAGAAAAAACCTAGAGAAATCCCTATAATGAAGGGACTTTACAGGGTGGGAGGGGGGGCATTATTAGAGAATTTATTAACTTAGAGAAATCCCTATAATGAAGGGACTTTACAGGGTGGGAGGGGGGGCATTATTAGAGAATTTATATTATAAATTCTCTAATAATGCCCCCCCTCCCACTCTACTTTACAGGGTGGGAGGGGGGGCATTATTAGAGAATTTATATTATAAATTCTCTAATAATGCCCCCCTCCCACCCTCTATAGAGAGTAAACTTTTTTTTTGTGACACAAGATATATTGACTTCTTTTCTTAAGATAAATGAAAATGAAGAGAAATACATGATTTTCATAAGTGGGACTTACTTCTTTACTCTTTAAGAGTTATACTTGAAGCATTGGTCATTGGAATTCATTTCAAATAAGATATTCTTAACAAAATCCTAGTATGGTTATGTGCCTCTCACTTTCTACTCATATTTTGGGACGATTTGACTTTCGAGGGGATTAGAAATAACATTAGAAAGTTTATAGAAATAATTTGTTTCAAAGGAGTGTTTGTATAGATGCACATGAACATGTGTATAAGTGGACTCATATAAAATATTAATGGATGTGTTCTAACTAAGCTTTATTAGTTGAATATCTATAAGACTATATGATAAAATCTAATTTTAATCCTATTTAAAGTAACGTTAAAATAGATTAATTAAAGGTAAAAAGTTGTATTAGGTATAATTAATTTGGGCACAATCTATTTATAATACAAAACTAATATGATTGTCATCTAGATTTCACAGTTACAAATAAAGGTTGATTAACGATATGGATTAGTTTCAGAACTATAACATGAACAAAGTATAATTTAATGCCAAGCCCTGAAACCACCAAACCATTCATTGGACACATGGCACAACTACATATAAATTAGAGATTTTGAAAAGTTATAAAAACCACCTTTCACAGCTTCAAAACCACTCTAGTTTTATAAACCCACCATTGTACCACTCGTTAGTTGAAAATAATTAAAACACACCGACCACATGACCACCAAAAACCAACCATAAATCGACACATATGACTGCATTTAATAAAAGTTTAACTAAATTAGTAATAACCCATCTCCTCTTGATTGTTTCTTATTTCCATTGATTGAAATATTATAGGCTCTAGAGTTTTAAAGTTTCTATTGATATTCTGTGAATAAAGAGATGGAGTTTTCCCCTTCAAGGAGTAGAATCCACACACATTGGTTTGTTAAGAAAACAATATTTGTTTTAAATTGTTTTCAAAATTTCTTTAGAAAAAACTTTTCCAATTTTCTTCTTTATCGTAGCTCCAAACCTTCAAATGGCCCCTAAGAGGAAAGTCACTGTTTCACAATTAGAAATATAAAACCTAGTTTTTAGGCATTTTATAGACAAGCACTTCAATGTCTTTGAAACTGAAATGAATGAAAACCCCGTCGAAGAGATCAAGAGCATAACATTTACACAATTTAATAGCATCAATGAAAATTTGCCTACATGGGAATGTGGTTTAGCTAGGGAAATTGTTTCTACTACCTTCCACTTTCTTGCTAGTGCATATGTGTGCTCAAAATTATGACCCAATACAGAGGGTTATCAGAGATAAAAGCCAAAATGCCATTTTATCAGTCTCAGAAGCCTCTATTTCAGAAATATTATCACTACCTGATAATAGAGAAAAGCTAGATGAAGATGCTCTTGCCGAAGATTTTAGCGCATTACCATCTTCATAATAGCTTATCTTTATGACAAATTTGTTGATTGTACCAGGTGAGCCAGAATTGAACCCCCCTATAAAATCATCTTTATTTAAAAATTCAACCAAGCAGGTTATAACTATGGTCTGTTTGATCCTTAGGTTATGATAGTGACACTTTGGTTGATGCTACTATTTTAAGTTTTCTTCTTAAAATATTCAAAAGCACTAAATTCAATTATGTAAGATATCTTTCTGATACCATTCATAAACAATTAACAATTTTAAAAAAATGGAAAAGTTTTGAATATCAATATTACACGATTTATCTTAAGAATTTATGGGCACATTTATAAAAATTACAATCTTAAGATTACATTTAAGAAAATTACAGTCTTTAAGAGTACATTTATGAAAATTACATAGTCTTACGAGTTTATAGGTTTGAATTGAAAATTTAAAAGTTACTAGTTTTTCTTACTCCTAAGATTTTTTCTTTAAAATTTTTAAGACAAAAGTTAAGTTTAAATTATGATTATTTTGCTTCAAAATCTAAAAAAACTTTCTTCAACATAGTCTTAAGAGTTTATAGGTTTGAATCAAAACTTTAAAGGTTACTAATTTTTTCTATTCCTAAAATTGTTTTTTTTTTAAATTTTTAAGACAAAGGTTAAATTTAAATTATGATTATTTTGTTTCAAAATTAAAAAAAAAACTTTCTTCAATTTCTAGTTAATTTTTTTTTTATAGTAAAATAAAAAACAACTCTATAAAAAAAAATCATAGAGAAAATTATGAAAAACTTCAATTTCGAGCAAGATGATCCCGAAAAATACAATCATTTTCATGTGATTACTAATATGGCACTTTACCATGATTATAGATATCATATATAATGTTTTTATATATCAAGTATATAGTCAAAGATAAATCAAATTTATTTCTTTGTTTTAAATGTTCACATAATTTAATTTAATTTATTGTTTTTGTCCATATGTTTTTTAAATCTTGAATGAAGGAATTCTAGTCACCTATGATAAGAATGTAGTTCAATTTGTTTTCACATGGCAATTGAGCATTGCGTTTATGCTTTTATTACTACCAACTTATCAATTCTATAACTTGTTTAAATATGATTTAATGCATTATCATCACTTTCATACATATTTACATTCTACCATGACATCAGAACACTACATATAACTAAACATCATTAAAGATACTATTTTATTAAATACAATCAACAACTATATAAACAATATATAGATATTTTTACTTGAAAAAAATTACCTATAATAAAACACATTTTTTGATATGTAAATTGTAATAAATATTCTATTGAAATAGTTCATCACAACAAATTTTATAAGTTTTTCAATCTATTAATATGCAATGTTTTATTTAAGATTTAGATTTAATGTTACTAACTTAATGCATGAAAATATTGAAATAATTAAAACTGAAATGAAAGAAGTTAAACAAATAGCATAGCATCCACACAAGATATACTTTGGTAAAACCCAATACAGAAAAAAACAAAAAACCAACAAAATATGAGGCCTATGCTTTACTCTTTTCTCCTTAGTTGTGAAATGTAAATACAAAGAAATGAATACTCACTATGGAGTTTCTATGGATATTGTGACCAATATGGTTGCTACATGATCTTCTACTTCCTATGTTCTACTTCAATACCCCACTCCTAGATAGTTTGCTCAACTATGAAACAATAAACAATACAACAAGAATATAACCCCTTCCTTTCCTAATGACCTGATATTTAACATAGCCTAATAACTATCTAGGGTTTTTGCATGCTTCAACTCCCAATTAATGTTAGGGTTTTGGACCCTATAAAATCATCTTGAAAGACCACACATAGTAGACCCACATGTGTGAGTAATGTGAGTTGACGTGGTATCCACCCAATATCATGGTGGTCAACAAAATAGATCAACTTGCAGGAGACATAACTTCTGCATACGAACACTGATTGAGTTGATCTTCACATCATTGGAAAAATTTCAATGTGTATAATAACATTGAGAGGCTAGGAACTTCCTTCACAAATTTTTGACCCAAAAAATGACTATTTAAAGCCTCAAACAGACTCTGAAAGTTTTTGGACCCCAAATGCTTAAAGTAGAACTTACCCCTAAAATGACCTCTACAAACCAATAACTCCAAATTGTCCACCCAAAAAATACCAAAATAAATAACAAATTATATAATAATCCATGCTAGATCACCCTTTGAACAATTTAATTAATTTTAATTAACAAATGTAAATATAATACAAAATTAATTTATATAAGTTTATAGATATTACTACTAACCTAGACTACATACACATTATAAAATCTACCCACCAAAATCATCTTTACGGTTCCTTCTAAATGATTTTATCTTTGTCACTATCATTAAGTTAAGTGAGCATCAACATTAGTATTGAATGATCAATATTAATATTTGATAATCGATATTCATACTTTCATGTTTTTAATAATTTTAAGATAACTAAAATTTATATTTTATTATTCCAATCATAATTTCATTTATCTAAAATTACAATTTGTAATATCTGAAATTAAAAAAAAACAATTTTCATAAGTAAATTCTTATCAAATTCCTAACAAAACAAAATTTTGATCGAAAAATAAAACAAAAATAAATACCCTTATCCTATATTATCAACACTCCTCAACCATCAACCATCAACCACCTTCAACAAATTACATATTACATCATGCTTACTTTTGGGCAAAAGATTTAACGACTACACATGATCAACCTAAAGAAGGAAACGAATTTTCTCTCTACATAAAATGACAAGGAAGGTAAAGGTAAGTATCGAGAAAGTCCCCAACTTAACCCTCACCACAAAATGGAGAATCGTTTTCTTGGAATGTGTACTCTTAAATATAGAACAGGAATATAGCCTTTTCAGTGCATATTCTATTTGTGTTGATGATTTAAGTACTATGTGTAGAATTGCTCATTCTACTCCAAAGTTGGAAAATGCTAAAGAAAGTCTAAATTTTAAAATACTAATCAAAGTAAAAGAACTTCACATTGAGTACCCTATGTTTCCATGTCAACATTGTTTAAATTTGAGAAATGCTCAGAAGAATCAAGTGAAAAGAACTCCACATTGAATATCAAGATTGTTCTCTTTTATCAATTTTGATTCATTTTTAGCACTTTATTGTAAGAAGGAAAGTTACACATGCATGCAGTGTTTTGTTCCTTTTTATCACTTCAAGAGTATTGATGGAATAGCTTGCAAATAACAAAATTTATACTACACATATATAATGCAAGTCATATTTCAAATTTTTAAATATGTTTTAGTCATTATTTTTTTTATTCTATTTACATAGAAAGGGATGTGAAGGTAGATGCTTTCTTCAAAACAAAGTGGCAAATGGTTTTAGGGTAGTAGATTTAGTAGTTAAGAGAGTTTTAGATGGTTAACTATTTTGATATTCATTTTTGATAAATTTTTTATAGTAATTTATATTTTTAGTTTTCATTTGTTGGTCATGTATTTGTGATGTTTTTATGTTTAAATAAGTAATTTGTTTATGTTTTTTTCAAACTTTGACAATACTGGGTAGTCATAGTTTATTTTGTTAAAAAATAACACATAAATGTAATATTTTTGAACATCTCATGAAAATTTTGATTTTGATGAAATATGGTGCCAAGAAAACTTATGTTGAGAGTTTCTAGGACTGTATTTGTGATGTTTTTATGTTTAAATAAGTAATTTGTTTATGTTTTTTTCAAACTTTGACAATACTGGGTAGTCATAGTTTATTTTGTTAAAAAATAACACATAAATGTAATATTTTTGAACATCTCATGAAAATTTTGATTTTGATGAAATATGGTGCCAAGAAAACTTATGTTGAGAGTTTCTAGGACTTGAAATTCCTCTTAAAGAAAAACATATATAAAATGCAATTTTATTTCAATACAAATGAAAATGTATTTTTTTGGGAAAAATAATTATAATACAAATCACATTACTTATGCATTAATATATTCGATTTACTAAAACTTGATTAGTAAACAAAGTAATAAAGGTGAGTATACAAAGTGTGCCATCTAAATTTTGTTTCCAATACCAAGTGATTGAAGATATATGAATTTTGTTTCCAATACCAAGTGATTGAAGAAATATGAAGGTCTCTCCACGCAATTGTAGATTTCAGTGTGAAAGTAGTTAAAGTTATAAAAAACCATATAATATGTTATGAAGTTAACATTTTCTTATTTACATTATTATTATAATTCCATTGTTTGTGTTTGTGGGATTACTATATCTTGACTTAGCATTATTAATTGTGTCAATTACACAAATAAACTGTCATAGAAATCATTTTTAAAAAAAATAATGCACCACTATGATACTACTCAATTTTTTACTCATTCAAAATCAGAATTCCATACTTAAAAGTTTGAATTCCATACTTAAAGGTCTTTACTCATTCAAAATCAGAATTCCATACTGAAAAGTTGTTGTTTCATAATAATTATATAATCAAATGTCAAATCTTTTTAATGTTCTCTACATTGTATCATTTTCTAACTTAAAGGTGAATGGTTGTTAAGCACAATCTAATAGCATTTTCCAACTTAAAGGTGAATGGCTGTTAAGCACAATCTAATAGAGTTTCATGGTACCTTGTTTAGTACCATTTTCTAACTTAAAGGTGAATGCGAATGGCTTTTAAGCACAATTTAATAGAGTTTCATGGTACTTTGTTTAGTGGCTCAACCTTTTCTCTCTAATATTGTTTCTTCTTCCAACTCTACATTAGCATCTACAATGATCTCTTCAAAAAAATTGCATTTTTTTCCTCACTAACATTGCTTTCTCATAAACAAAATATGCACTTGAGTGTAGTTTATATCTCAAAGTTTTTGGTTTCATGTTATTCTCTTTGAAGTGCTCTTGTTATATATTGTTGATTATTTGGGTTGGTTGTCATTGATGTCAACCCTTGAAAAAATTCTGGTAGTGAATTCCAGTAGCACAAAGGTTTGGGTAATGGACCCAAGTTTGTTTGATGTATAATGGTATGAGTTTTAATATATTTGAAGGTAAGACTATTCTAGATAGATAGTACATGCCATGCCATTTCCGGTGGTATGTGTAACGTCACATAAATCCTCACGTTTAGAGAGTTATGGCCATGTGAAGCTGGATAACCCTCATGAGTCATCTAGAAGCCCCAAAAGGTCAAAGTAGTCAAAGTGGTTGCAAAGAAGAAATTATTTAAATAATAAAGTGAAGTGATGAGTGTACTATAAGTCAAAGTGGATACAAAAGAAATTGTTTAAATAATAAAGTTAATGGAGAAATTACTAAGTGAACAAGTGATTAAGTGGGTTAGCCCTAAAATAAAGAAAGTTATTTAAGATGGTTAGAAGGTAACCCCTTGAGGAAGCTACATAAAAGTATAAATAAGAGGCAAGGGTCTCTCATTTAATTACACTTGAGCATATTGAATATCTACAAGTGACTAAGGTAACCAAAGGATATCTAAGGCGAATTTCAGAGGGAAGGTGAAGTAAAGAAGGCCGAAATTCAAGGGAGGATAAATTCTTTTGATGATGCTTTCTAAGGTATGTTATTTACAGGTCATCTCACCATCTCTGCAATAATCTTTTTTCTAGAATGATTCATACCACGAAATATGGAGGCTATTGAGGAAACATATCCAAATAGCTATTATAAAAATTTCAGCTTGTGGGTCATTGTATTTTTGGAGCTACACTCCGTGGAAAATAGGGTTTGTGGCTAGTCCTGAAACTAGTCTAAAACAAGTGTTTTAGGTAAAAACATCATAACTTCTTCATAACAGATCCAAATTCAGTAATACCAAATGTATTTGTTAGAGTACAATACGTAGTATTTTTTGTAACATTTTCATATCCATACAACAAATATTCCATGCGGGGCACGCTCTACAATTTCTCTCTCTAGAATAAGACAAAATTCAACAAGGTATACCATTTTTGCTATAACTCATTTTCTGAGAGGTTCCAAGTAGTGAAACTTGGAGGAATTGCATAAACAAAACTCAAGAAAATTGTGTACTATCTTCAGATCTTTAATCATTACAGGTACATAGTTATGATTATTTCAAGTTAGGGTTGTTGACTAATCCAAACTTAGTCATGTGAGACAAAAGTAAAGTTTGATGAAAATGCTAGTCTCTTGTTGTTAAAGTTAAGGAAGGTTTGCAGGTGTGTGATCATATACACCAGGTCTATTACAAAGTTACAAATCATATTTGGATGTTGAAATTGATTAGGGATTTTGGTTGAGGTACATGTTGGGTACATAGTTGAGACAAATAGTTGATGAGTTGGCACATACAAGAGGTGTATAGTTGATGATGTTGGTACATCTTGATGAGTCATAGTTTATGTGTATTTGATGTATGATTAGTACATATTTGGTGCATGGTTGATGCACTCATTGATGGTACAGGTTGAGGTAAAGGTTGGTGCATGGTTGATGCACTTGTTTATGGTACAGGTTGATTATAGGTTGTTACAGGTTGTTTGGTGCAGGTTGATTGGTACATGTTTACAACAATATATCTCACGGTGATAGTGTGACATTGGTTCCATCATTCTACTTCTACGATAGGGCGGTTAGACGGGGTAAGGAAAGGTGGTTGTAGCCACCTTCCGGTTGTATTTGGAAAACATAGGGGGTTGTAGCCTCCTTCTGGTTGTAGCCACATAATTGGGGAGTTGGATATTCCCTTAGGTTGTAGCCTGATAAACTAGGGGGTTGGAGCCTCCTTCCAGTTGCAGTTTGAAAACAAAGGAAGTTGTTGCTTCCATTGAATGCAATTCTTAAATACATATATGAAAAAGAATTCTATGGTTTTCTCTCGCTTTGGGTTTCCACGTAAAAACACTGGTGTACTGTGTATGTGTATGATTGCTCATTTGTTCATTGTTTATTTACTCTGAAACTATTGTATGATAATGCTACATTGATATAACACTCGCATTTTATGGTTAAAAATGATTAAATTTCTCTATTACCAATTCATCCCCCCCTCTCGGAAATCCAACAATTGGAATCAGAGCGAGTTACTTCAGAAATCAATTTAACCACTGGAAGGAGATCATGGATTATTCTGAGAATGGACTACCACTGTTTAGTGTTCAGAATGGGTTATAGTGTGATATATGAAGCAGAAACAGGAAAGTATTTTACAGGCACAAGGGCATTATATTTGGCTATCAGTCGTTACAGGATATGATAGTTCAAAAAGGGAAAAGACTGCAACCAAGAAGGAATTGAAGAAGAATAAAAAAATAGCAATGAATTTCATATGGGAAGGATTACCTAATCCAGTAACAGAAAATATTGGTAAATGTTCATCAGCCAAAGAAATTTGGGATAAGTTACATGACACATATTCTTCACCCATCACAGATTCAGAAAATGCCAAAGAGATGCAGGTATAAATGAAGAAGAAATATGTTCACCACGTTAAACAGATTCAGAAGATGAAGAGCACATAATCAACAGAGGTATGTTGTTTTTATTTAATTGTGAAAAATGCAGACATCTTGAAATAGAATGCCATGAAGGAAATGAGACAGAAAAACTAATTGAAGCAAAATTGATTAGTGCTTTAGATGAACTAAGAAAAGAAAGAGAAGAAAACAAGTCTCTCAAGAAAGAATTTATGAAACAAAAGGAAAGTGTTCACATTTTTGAAGAAGCCCAATAGGTCATCAAGAACTTAAGAACTTAGCTAGAAGAAGCCAGAAAAATCAAAGAAAATCTTGAATATCAAAAGTAGTATTTGGAAGCCAACATAACAACATAGAAGGAAGAAGCAAAAATGAGAGAGAAGATATTGACATATCATCTTAAGGAAAGAACTAACGATCTAAACCAACTTGAGTCAGAGTTTGGTCAAGAAGAGAAAGGACTTGAAGAAGAAATAATCACATTAAAAATCCAGCTTGAAGAAGTGAAAAGAACAAAAGAAGTCATGAAGTCTCATATAATGAAGAAAGAAGAAGAGGTTGAGAAGATTGAATAAGAAGTTGTCACATTGAGAAGTCAAATCGTCAAGCTCAATAAGAACGTTGAAGAGATAGAAACATCCACATTAGTCATAGAGAATGAAGAGAAGCACTCTAGGTTGCTAGAAAAGAAGAATGAAGAAAATAGAAAGAGTTATGTAGAAGTAGTCAAAGGAAGGAATCATGGTTAGTCAGAATCTAAGAAAAATATTGAAGATACATCTTCCAGAAGACCATCCATGTTCAAGCCACAAAGAAGCTTCAATCATGATCATGACCAGTCAAGGCAGAAATTCAGAAGGACTACACCAAAAAGAAGATCATTCACTCCCATGTATGCACATTTATTTTATGGTCATTGTTTTTATTGTACTAATTTTGGACATAAGGTTGCAGATTGCAGGGATTATAAAAGAAATTTTCAAGCAAGAAATGCCTATGTGGTCCCACGTAACATTGAATGTTACAAATGTCATAGCTATGGGCACATAACTAGTGATTGTAGAAGCATGATCGATACTTCCATGAAAGAGAACACTGATATCAGATATAAGAAAGTATGGATAAGAAAACACGAATAAAAGGTGAACAAAGACTAGGTCCCAGAGATCGCAATATTGGAAATAAAACAAGATGAAGAAAATTCTACAGAGAAAAAGAAAGATGTCAGGTACAGAAAGGTTTGGAAAATAACTGAAAGAAAAGAAGGACAAGCAACTAAGGAATAGGTTCAAGAGATTGTACTTTTAGGCATTGTAGTGAAAGATGAATCCACAGACAGAAATAAATAAGTCCAAGCTCATAGAAATGATGAATCTACCAATGAAGATGATGATGAATACACATCAGAGCATGAATTGTTCTGAGCCATCCGACTTAGAGACTCCCAAGTAACATGAATATTAGATAGGGGGAGTCTATGAGATAGCTGTGACAGACCAAAGAACCATCCTTCAAGCAACTTGCAGAGTTTGAGTAGATAGATCCAGAGCAATCAGTTAGTAGAAGTATAGTTTGACAATTGTAGTAGTGAAGACTTCATGATAGTATAGTCATAAATGGGTCAACATTATGGAAAATTGTGCAGTAGAGTCTTGGACAGTATGGATAGAGATGGATTTATAAGAACACTTAGTAGGTTTGGATAGATATATGATAGTGGACGAGAGCATGGATTCATAGATTGGTTCAGAGAGTGGTTCAGAGACAAAGGAACATTATGGATGTTAATTACACAGGAAATGGCTCGAACAATGCTAATGGATTCCAAATTGCTAGATACTTTTTGGACACATGCAATGCATACAACAGTTCACATTCAAAACAGATTAATGCTCATAAACAACAATGAAAAAACTCCCTACGAGCTATGGAAAGGAATACCATCAAATGTGAACAACTTCAGAGTATTTGGAAGCAAATGTTACATCAAAAGAGAAGATGGAAAATGGGAAAGTTTGACTCTCGTGTGGACAAAGGAGTACTTGTTGGTTACTCAAGTACAAGGAAAACATACAACTGTTACAATATGCGATTGAACAAAGTTGTGGAAAACATCAATGTAACAATTGATGAAATAGGTGGACGAGAATCAAAGGAAGAAGAAAATGAATCAGTGGAACAACTTTACAAAGAAGAAGCAAAAGATGAAGAATAAGTAGAAGAGGAATATGAAGAATATCAGATAGAAGTATAAGAGAAAGTTCAACAAGTTCCTCCAAAGACACCTAGCAAATGAGTACAAAAGAATAATCCTTCAGATCAGATTATCGGAAACAAGGATGCATGAGTTGAGACTAGAAGAAGAATTTGTTCACTAGAACAAATGCACCTAGCACTCTTATCTATGATTGAACCAAACAATTTTGAAGAGGCCATCAAGGATGAATTCTGGAATAAGGCCATGGATGAAGAATTGGATCAAATAGAGAATAATGAAACTTGAGAATTGTTTCCAAGACCAAAGAATAAGAATTTGATTGGCACAAAGTGGGTTTTCAGAAGTAAATTGAATGAAGATGGACATGTTACAAGGAACAAAGCTAGATTGGTATGTAAAGGATACACACAAGTTGAAGGAATCCACATTGAAGAGACATTTTCCCCAGTTGCCAGAATGGAAGCAATTCGATAGTTTTTAGCTTATGCATGCTCCAAGAATATTAAAGTGTATTAGATGGATGTGAAATCAACTTTTCTGAATGGGTAACTTGAAGAATGAGTCTACATCGAACAACCAGAAGGATTTTAGTTGTCAAAGAATGCAGATTATGTGTGCAAATTGAAGAAGTCCTTGTATGGTCTAAAACAGTCTCCTAGAGCATGGTACTCTATACTGGATAAATATCTACAACAAGGAGGGTTAAGAAAAGGAAGTGCAGACAACAACCTCTACATCAAGAATGAATTTGAAATGTCATTACTTGGAGAACTATCCTTCTTTTTGGGTCTTCGGATATGTCAAAGAAACCAAGGAATTTTTATTTCTCAAACTAAGTATATTAGAGAAATGATAAAGAGGTTCAGAATGGAAGATTGTAAACCAGTTACCACTCCTGTACAAACCAGTTGCAAGTTGAACAAAGATGATGATTCAAAGTCTACAGACTAGAGGCAATACAGGTTAATTATTGGTAGCTTAATATATGTGACAACATCCAGACAAGATTTAATGTAGGCAGTTGGATAGGTGGCACGATTTCAAGAAGAACCAAAGGAATCACATGTATTAGCAGTGAAGAGGATTTTTGGATATCTCAAAGGAAAAAAAGAGTTTGGATTATGGTATACAAAAGGAAAGTATCTATCACTTATTGCCTACACAGATGCAGATTGAGCAGGTTGTATTAATGACTGACGAAGCACCAATGGAGCAACGTTCTACTTGGGTGAGTGTTTAGTATATTGGCTAAGAAAGAAACAATCATCGATATATTTATATACAATAGAAGCAGAGTATATTGCAGCAGCATGATGTTGTACTCGGGTTCTATGGATGAAAAAAAAATTAAAAGATATACAAGTTGAGTATGATGAGACCATTCAATCTATTGTGATAATACAAGTGCCATCAGTGTCTCAAAGAACCCGATGATGCACTCCAAGATGAAGCGCATTCCAATAAAGTATCACTTTCTACAGGAACAAGTTGCAAAGAAGAACATCAGAGTTGAATATGTGGGCACAAAATAACAAGTGGTAGACATCTTTACAAAACCACTTCCACGAGAACCCTTTGAGTATCTTCGCCAGAGACTTGGAGTAATTTCTACTCCAAAATGAATGATTTTGAATGCTTATCTTATATGTCTTATGTTTACACGAGGAATCACCATAAAGAGGACATTTCAGGTTGGGATATCAGTTTCAAGAAGAGTTCAGTCAGGGGGAGTAGCCCCGGATGGAAAGATACCTTTGTCATTGATGACAAAGGGGGAGAGATTTATCAGATGCAAAGGAAAATGCTTGGAGAAAGAGCACAAAGGCAAGGTTCCAGGGGGAGCGATGGTCACATGTGGAGCATGAGTGATATGCTTCAGTATTGCATCAGAGTGTTTCCATCAATTCCAAAGGGGGATATTTTTTATTATTTGGGTTGGTTGTCATTGATGTCAACCCTTGAAGAAAGTTCGATAGTGAATTCTGGTAGCACAAAGGTTTGGGTAATGGACCTAAGTTTGTTTGATGTATAATGGTAAGAGTTTTAATATATTTGAAGGTAAGACTATTATAGATGGATAGTACATGTCATGCCATTTTCGATGGTATGTGGAACATCACATAACTCCTCACGGTTAGAGATTTATGGCCATGTGAAGTTGGAGAACCCTCATGAGTCATCTAGAAGCCCCAAAAGGTCAAAGTAGTCAAAGTGGTTGCAAAGAAGAAATTATTTAAATAATAAAGTGAAGTGATGAGTGTACTATAATTCAAAGTGGATACAGAATAAATTATTTAAATAATAAAGTTAATGGAGAAATTACTAAGTGGACAAGTGGTTAGAAGTGGGTTAGCCCTAAAATAAGGGAAGTGGTTTAAGATGGTTAGAAGGTAACCCCTTGAGGAAGCTACATAAAAGTATAAATAAGAGGCAAGGGTATTTAATTAAGTACACTTGAGAATATTGAATATATACACAAGTGAATGAGGTAACCAAAGGATATCTAAGGCAAATTTCAGAGGGAAGGTAAATTAAATAAGGCCGAAATTCAAGGGAGGATAAATTCTTTTGATGATGCTTTCTAAGGTATGTTATTTATAGGTCATGTCACCATTTTCGCAATAATGTTTTTTATTGAATGATTCAGACCGTGAAATATGGAGGATGTTGAGGAAACATATCCAAGTAGTTAGCTTGTGGGTCATTTAATTTTTGGAGCTATACTTTGTGGAAAATAGGGTTTGTGGCTAGTCTTGAAACTAGTCTAAAACATGTGTTTCGGATAAAAATGTCATAACTTATTCATAACATATCCAAATTTAGTAAGACAAAATGTATTGGTTAGATTACCGTATATAGTATTCTTTGTACCATTTTTAGATTCATACAACAAATATTCCATGCGGGGAATTCTCTACAATTTCGCTCTCTAGAATAAGTCAGAATTCAACAAGGTATGCCATTTTTTCTATAACTCCTTTTCTGAGAGGTTCCAAGTAGTGAAACCTGGAGGAATTGTATTAAAGACACTGAAGAACATTGTGTACTATTTTCAGATATTTATTCATTACAAGTACATAGTTATGATTATTTCAAGTTAGGGTTGTTGACTAATCCAAAATTAGTCATGTGAGACTAAAGTAAAGTTTGATGAAAATTCTAGTTTCTTGTTGTTAAAGTTAAGGAAGGTTTGTAGGTATGTGATCATATCCACTAGGTCTATTATAGAGTTACAAATAAGATTTGGATGATGAAATTGATGAGGGATTTTGGTTGAGGTACATGTTGGGTACATGGTTGAGACAAGTAGTTGATGAGTTGGCACATACATGAGGTGTATAGTTGATGATGTTGGTACATATTGATGAGTCATGGTTTATGTGTATTTGATGCATGATTGGTACACATTTGGTGCATGGTTTATGCACTTGTTGATAGTACAGGTTGAGGTACAGGTTGGTGCATGGTTGATGCACTTGTTTATGGTACATGTTGATTACATGTTGTTTGGTGCAAGTTGATTGGTATAGGTTTACAACAATATATCTCACGGTGATAGTGTGACAATGGTTCCATCATTCTTCTTCTACAATAGGGAAGTTGGACATGGGAAGGACAAGTGGTTGTAGCCACCTTCCAGTTGTATCCAGAGAACATAGGGTGTTGTAGCCTCCTTTTGGTTGTAGCCAAATAATTGGGGAGTTGGAGCTTCCCTAAGTTTGTAGCCTGAGAAACTAGGGGGTTGGAGATCTATTATTGATTCACCTGCCCTCTCAGTAATCCAACATAGATAAGTCCAAAAATTGTCTATTGTACAAAATTTGTGATAAACTTATATATGTTGATCATGTTTGATCTTGTTATTTTGACTTTTTTTTCATAAAATGTCTTACACTTTTTCGTGGATTTTTGGGATGTGACCAAGCACCGTATTCCTTATTGATGTGTAATAATTTCCTTCATTTACTTTGCCTTTAAAAACTATAACAAAATATACTAAATAGTGTTTTTGAAGAAATCTAAGATACAATTCAAAAGGTAAAGTGCCAATTGTGATGTATAAGGCAAGATCATAACTTTATATTGCACATAAGGAATGTTCGTATTCCAATTATTTTGGTGCGATCTATAAGGAAAGATCATAACTTTATAGTGCACATAATGGATGTTAGAATTCCAAGTCTTTTGGTGTTTGTCATTAAAGGTGAAAGATAATTGAATGATGGTGTCATTCGATACTTTTGTTGGTCTATATATTTATGTATGGAAGGTAGTTCTCCTCTTAAACTTCTTATCCATGAATCCCTAAAATTCTTGCAAAAGAAGGTTAAAAGAATATATTTTTGTGGCTAAAGATTATTGATGATGGTAATATGATATGCACCTAAACTTGGCCAATAGTCTTCTTGTAGGGAATCATAATGGTCATTTTGTTTAAATCATCTAAAACTACCACCAAGTAATTGTTTTTGATATTGGTCATCAATAAACCTCCAAAGATCAAGCCATTGCTATTGATCCCCACAGTATTTTAGTGACTAATAACTGAATGTACTTTCCCTATTTTTGGTTACTCAACTTTGAAATGTTGTAGTAGGGAATACTATGCACGATCTTTACTACCATTTATGTCACTCTTAACATATAAATATTGTTACAAGTTCTTTGTCATCTTCTACACTCCAAAATTATCTGATACTTTGGAATGACGAACACCATGCAGCAACCAGATCAAATGATCTCTTTGGGGAATGCAGATTCAACTTAACTTATATAAGATTATATCATTTAGCAAGTTCATGAAGCTAATACACTTGAAAAATCGATAAAAACTTTGTGTATTTTTCATTTTATATTTCTGAAATACTTGTTTAAAAAAAATATAAAATAAACAAAAAATATATTATTGGTTTGTACTTCAATTGATATTATTGTAAAATGAACAATTTTTAGAAAATTATTATATTTATTTTTCACAATAATGCGTATATTTTATATTACAAAATGTTTTGGATGGATTGTGTTATCACATAAAGCTGTCAAATGGTCACAGGACGACCAAGTCCTTTGTTGCATAGAAGCATCCAAGCGCAAAATTCAAAAGAAATCCATTTCAGGATGAAATACATGCAAGCAGACAGGTTCATGTTTCAATGACGAAAATCCCGTATATAGTTCTGATTAGCGGCTCTTGGATAGTCGGAGTTTAAAATTCACGTAACGATTAACGACTAGCCAAGCGTCCCGAAGTCTCAAAGTAAATCTGAGCCATTGTAGGATGAGAACACGTGGAGGAATATCTCAGACTTCTGGAATTCAACACTTCAAAGGATTGCACGAGCAAGTAGGAGAAAACTTCTGAAGCCCTAACTCCCGAAGTGAATCTTGGTCGTCCAAATCAAGAGGCCACGTGTCACTAGATCTCTCACTTCAGGAATTCAACACTTCAGAGGCTTGCATGAGTAAGAAAAATAAAATCTCCTAAAGTAATTGAGAGTCGTTGATCTTTGCAGTAGGAAGCAGGGTCCATCCAAGAGTGGCGCATGGTAGAAAAATAATATCTTTCCCATATCACATATCACAACCAGATTGAGGACCACACTTCATTGCGGGGATGCAACGTTCTCAAATGACAAAATTCTTGAGTGGTCCCGCAATTAAAACCATGGTACAACGGAAGAGCTACGTGGTGGAAGGTGGTGAATTACGGGCTCAATAGCAGTGTGGATCCAAACCGCCTTTGATGGACCCGCAATCACATGCTAATATAATGACAAATTTGAGAGAATCGCGTGGCCACCCCCTAGGCATTAAGCCTCGTTGCGATCTCGAGAAAAAAATCAGTTAATGAAAAAGGAGTGGTGGTTGAAACCTTGACTCACTCCATAAATAGAAGGCATGGAGGGTCTAGCCATGGAGACAGAACTGTTAGCCCGAGGTACCCCTATGGATGGTTTCTTCTTGCAGACGCATACTGATCTGAGCTTGCGTCTGACAGGAGAAAACATACATAGTTTGACAAAAGGATGCACAAACGAAATCTTTGGTTGAGATGGCCAGGTCACACTCCTGGCAGTTGTAGACTGATCTGATTATAAATAGACCAGTTTAAGATTTTGATGTGCCAGGGGGGGGAGGTGTTTTCAGAGGCTGGAGAGCTGATAGATTTTTAGGAGTAGGGATCTATAATTTTTAGTTTGTAATCCTCAGGGCTTGGATTGTAAATATTATGTTATTGAAGATTACTTTGAATTGTTTTATCAGACTGTATTCTTAGTTTACACACTGTCCTGTTTCTTCTCATCTGGATGTGATCTCTCTGATCTATGGATTCTTGAGGTGGTAGAGGATTTGTTGTCATCATTCCCATATTTCATGGTTCATCAAACATTTTTTTGTTTTTTTTGTCTGGATGTAATCTCTCTGATCTGTGGATTCCTGAGGTGGTAGAGGATTTGCTGTCATCATGCCCATATTTCATGGTTCATTAGAAATTTTCTATTTTTCTTCTTGTTTAGATGTAGCATCTCTCTGATCTATGGATCCCTGAGGTGAAAGAGGATCTGCTGTCATCATGCCCATCTTTCATGGTTCATCATGCATTTTCTATTTTTTTCATCTGGTTGTAATCTCTCTGATTTGTGGATTCGTGAGGCAGTAGAGGATCTACTGTCATCATTCCCATCTTTCATGGTTCATTAGACATTTTCTATTTTTTTTCTTGTCTGGATGTAGCATCTCTCTAATCTATGGATCCCTGAGGCGACAGAGGATTTGCTATCATTTTTCCCATCTTTCACGGTTCATCACTCAGTCATTTTGTCTTCTTTCTCCTCATCACCACATAAATCCTTCTTTCTCCTCTCCCTAAAGTCTCACTGATCCACCTACTCAAACCATTTTAATCCATTTACCTTTTTTTGATGGGTACTAGGCTTATCCTCTTGCATTCGGAGGGTGACTCTCAGTGCTAACATTAATGGTGCCATTGTCGGGGACAGAAGTGAATATATCTTCCTTGGGAGAATGACAATGAAAAGATCCAATTTTAGATGGTGAACTGAAGCTGGACACATTATTCTGACTGCTCATATTTCACCATGGCGACTCCATTGTTCGAAGATCAATTGGAAACTCCACTGGTTTGAAATGGACAAGATTTTATCTCATAGGTATGTTTTCTGCTATTTTTCAAAGATAGTTGGTTTCCCTAATCCAGTGCCTAGTAGAGATGAATGGGAAAGTAGCCTTCTTAAATTTCAAGGAGAAGACTGGGAGGAAACAACTGAACACTTGCTAGATTTTCATGATTTTATTCATCAACTTCGTATCGTGCACAAAGATGTTCAGATAAATATTTTCAGGTATTCATTAGAGGGGATTGCTCGCGATTTGTGCATATCTCTCCCAGTTGTAAGTATCATCTCTTTAACAAGATTTCATGCAGTTTTTAATTCATTTTGCAAAGAGTATTTTCGAGCTGAACGTCTTTTTGAGGGATGTTGTGATGATTTTTCTTTGCTCCATAAATATTCTTCTAGTCATGAAAGCCATATTTGTGATGAAGCATTCATTGAAGAAGAAAACATTTATCATGAAGATCAAGAGGAGTTGAATGATATTCATTATGTTAACAATAACACAGAAACATATGGCATCATATCAATTGTACTTGTTGTTTTAAATTTTCATGAAAATCAACATGTCTCTTTTGAATATTCTGCTGATGAAGAGCAAGTGTATTATGCAGTGGATATTTCTCCTGACTATGAAGTTGAGATAGATGATAAGGTAGTTAAAAAAACTAGGGAATATTCCTCTCTTTTTTTTCCTAGATTTTCAGAAGATAAGGCGGATTTTGTTTGCTGCCCTTATGAAGGAAAGGTAGAGGATATTCCTGTCCTTGAAAAATATTTTTTTGGCAGCCCTGCTTATGATGAAGAAGTTGTTTCAAATACTGACCAAAAACAACCAATTTTTGATGAATATACTAGTGAAGATGATGAAGGGAAGAGATTTTTCATGGCTTCTTTGGAACCTTGTACCATGGTTCATGTATATGATAATTATGAATCTGATCCTTGGGAGAGCCATGAAGGAGAAAAGGAAGAGCTAAATGTGCATCTTATCTTATCTCCAACACTTATAAATGAGAAAATATCACCTGGGATTAGCCAACCTACATCCATCCTTTATCCACCTATACACACCGAGAACATCAAAAAACATGTGAATAATGATGAAATAAAGGAGGTAATTTCTTACCAGTTGAGCGTGCCTTATTATAAATTTTATGAACCTGTGGGGTTGTATATGGAGTTGAGTTTTCCGAAAGCATTGGAGCTTGCAAAATTATTCATTTTATCATCATTTGGGAGTATTATCAGTGATCCAAAACATGTTTTCTTTCTGCTGTCATACTTCCCTTACCTTTTTTGGATAATTTGCAGTGAAGAGAAGAATTATATTACCAGATAGTTTGGGTGGCTATGGTGGAAGTTTTATTTCACCTAGCACATTGTAAAAAGTTATTTAGTCTAGGATTGTACATAAATAAGCTCCTTTTGGAGCATGTGTGTTTGTTTTCTTTTTTGTAAGTACAATAGTGTATGTGTCAACATGTTGCTTTCAACAAATGTATCTGAGCTCGACTCCACAACCTAACAACTAAGGCACTGGAACTACTTTTTCTTGGCAGCTCATAGAGAGCATGCCATCCCCTATGGATCCAATGTTATCACATAAAGCTGTCAAAGGTTCACAGGATGACCAAGTCCTTTGTTGCACAGAAGAGTCCAAGCACAACATTCAACATTAGTCCATTTCGGGATGAAATACAGGCAAGCAGACAGGTTCATGTTTCAACGACGGAGATCCCATATACAGTTCAGATTAGTGGCTCTCGGACAGTCGAAGTTTAAAAGTAGTGCAAGGATTAATGACTATCCAAGTGTCCCGAAGTCCCGAAGTAAATCTGAGCCATTGAAGGCTAAGAACACATGGAGGCAGATCTCACACTTCAAGAATTTGACACTTCATAGGATTGCGCGAGCAAGCAGGAGAAAAATCCTGAAGCTTGAACTCTCGAAGTGAATCTCGATCATACAAATCAAGAGGCCACACGTCACTAACTCTCTCACTTTGGGAATTCGACACTTCAAAGGATTGCGTGAGGAAGCAGAATAAAATATCCCAAAGTAATTGAGAGCCATTGATATTTGCAGCATGAAGAAGGGTCCATCCAAGAGCGACGTGTGATAATAAAAGAGAATCTTTCCCTAATCACTGATCACAACCAGATCGATGACCATGCTTCATTGCGGGGAGGAATCTTTCTCGAACGATAAAATTCTTGAGCGGTCCCACAATTGAAACCATGGTATAGCAAAAGAGCTACGTGGTGGAAGGTGGTGAATTGCGGGCTCAAAAGTGGTGTGGATCCAAACCGCCTTTGATGGCCCCACAATCACGTGCTGATATTTCGACAAATCTATGAGCAAGACGTGGACGTCCCCTAGGCATTAAGCCTCATTGCGATCAATAGAAAAACAAGTAGTTAATGAAAAATGAGTGGTGGTTGAAACCTTGACTCACTCCATAAATAGAAGGCATGGAGGGTATGGCCGTGGAGACATAAATGTTAGCCCGAGGTAGCCCTATGGATGATTTCTTCTTGCAGACCCATATTGGTTTGATCTTGTGTCTAACAGGAGAAAACATACACATTCTGACAGAGGGATGCACATACGGAAGCTTTGAATGAGATGGACAGGTCACACTCCTGGAAGTTGTAGACTGATCTAATTATAAATAGATCAGTTTAATATTTTTATGTGTGCGGGGAGGTGTTTTCAGAGGCTGGAGAGATGAGAGAGTTTTAGGAGTAGGGCTATGTATTTTTTAGTTTGTAAGCACAAGGGCTTGGATTGTAAATATTATGTTATTGAGGATTCCTTTGAATTGTTTTATCATATCGTCTTCTTAGTTTACACGCTGTCCTGTTTCTTCTTGTCTGGATGTGATCTCTTTGATCTATGGATTCCTGAAGTAGTAGAGGATCTGCTGTCATCATGCCCATATTTCATGGTTCTTCAAACATTTTATGTTTTTTTCGTATGTATGTAATCTCTTTGATCTGTGGATTCTTGAGGCGGTAGAGGATCTGTTGTCATCATGCCCATATTTCATGGTTCATTAGACATTTTCTATTTTTCTTCCTGTTTGGATGTATCATCTCTCCGATCTATGGATCCATGAGGTGATAGAGGATCTGCTGTCATTTTTCCCATATTTCATGGCTCATCACTCATACATTTTCTATCTTCTTTCTCCTCATCACCACATAAATCCTTTGTCTGATAGGCATTTTAAATGCTTTCATTATTCATGATACATATGACTCCATAGCCCAATGGTCTTGAACTAATCTGCAATTACTTTTGTTATCTTTTCCTCTCTCTGCAGTCTCACTGATCCACCTACTCAAACCATTTTAATCCATTTACCTTTTTTTATGGGTACTGGGCTTATCCTCTTGCAGTTAGAGGGCGACTCTCAGTGCTAATAGATTGGACAACATTGTAATACAAATTTAATAAAATTTGGAATTTTTCTAGCAAAAAGACATAGTTTATCCTCCAAAATTATCCTAGATTTGACTATCCTACTCTGGCATATGAAGTTCTAGTAGGTGTATTGTCATGCATGTTGAAACAATAAAACAACTACTCGACAAAATCTGTAATACCCCTAATTGGATCCCTAATTGTATATGTATGTGCGCATATGATATTTTAGGTTGGTGAGCCAGTATGTTTTGGTCCGGAGTTCCTGTGTGATATTAGGCTAGAGAGCTTGTATGTTGAAAGTCCAAATAGCCTAGAAATGTAATAACATTGAATAATAATAATAAAGACACATCATTGACTGTACACGGATAAGGATAGAGTCACAGGGGACCGTGATTCTGCAAGAGAGGGGGATAAAGGGGATAAGAGAAATTATAATATTTTATTAACCCATCTTGGAATTAGTTGGGAAAAGTGCTTACATGAGATTCTTGGGGAAGCCATGTGGTGCATTATTGCATGCAAATATATAAACCAAAATTTTGTTTTTTGGGGCTTCCTTGATTATTCTTGTTCCTTCTTGTTCTTTTTTTGGCATGGGAAAGAAAGGTTGGAGGTAGAGAGACATTTTTATTTGGATATAGGTATAGGCTGGTTATTCCAACAAGAAAACAATTCTTTTGGGCATGAGAATAATGACAATTGGGGAGAAATATCGATAGCTAAGATTCCCTTGAGTTTCCACCACTGATATTTTATGGCCAACAACACTGGGTCCCTAGAGAGAAATGGAATAGCCTAAGTAGTTGCATTGTAGAGAAGGGGAACTATTTCTTTGGGTTGTGCAAGATAAGGGAGAAATAGAGCTAGTAAAATATGATTGTTGTGAGTGAGAAAGAGAGAAAAATTTGTAACAACTTGATAGTTGGATTGATTTGAGGCTTATAGTCAAACTAGGCACCCATCATTATGGATTCATAGCCTCATCTCAGGGGTGAATTTCTATTGAGAGAGCTAGAAAAATAATGTATATGGTTGGGTGGAATGCTTGATGTCTGTAGCTAATCGATGCAACTTTTTATTGAAAATAAGTTATTTTTTCTTTGCAAATTATATTTCCACCGTGTATTTTTCTTTACGATGAGTAATAATGTGATTATTGTTTCTTTACTATGAGTATGACATGTTCCTGTGATTCATTAATGTTTTCTTGATAATTTCATGATATTTTGTTCTATTGCATGCTTCTTGTATTTATTTGAAATGGTATTAGAAGGTTCAAAATTGTTTCAGTAATGCAGATTCTTGAGGTACCCATCATGGGGGTATGTTATAAAACTTAACCTTTAGAACAAGAAAACTAGAAAATATTCCCTTGCAGGGATTTAATTTTTAGACCTACCCGAGTCTCAAAATATACATCTACAAGGTGCATTTCCATTTCAAATTAGACTAAAAGGTTTGTTCCAATTATAATATCCACTAGTTCTCATTTTAGAGTGCATAGTATGGTTGTGTCCTCCTCCATGTTGAGAGAACATATGTACAGGGAGGGGTCCCCAAAAGTCACATAATCAAAAGAAGTAGAAAATATGATTTTCGAGGAGAGATTCAAATGGGTAGAGATCCTTTCAACCAAATATTTTAGAGAACCCAAATGTGATGTTAACTCCAAATATTTCCTATGATAAATTTTTATAAAGGTCGTTACCTCTTTCTCCAATTCCTTGAGTCCTAGAAGCTAGGTTATTGTTTCCACTGCACACTAGTCCCTTCTCCTATTTTCTATCTTGAATTTCTTATCACACTCTTCTTGCTAACGATTCTATTAGATGATGGAATTAATCACTCTACATTGTGCTTTCACCAAGTCATGTCCACACCTTGTTGAACCTCTTTAATATCACATGGGTAAAAAAACTTATGTTGGAAATGGCGATGGGACATTGTTGCTAGACAATTATGCACAGTTCTTGTAGTTGTAGGTTAAAGTAGAAACCCATAATTTTTTCCTCTAAACAAAATTCTTAGGTCCAAGAGTCCTATGTTTCTATCCTCCTACTATAGACTGAGAACATGGGGTGATGTTGATTTCTTCCAGAGACAAAACACCTAAAACCTCTCCCAATATTCCTGTTTTTTCATTCTTAAGTAGTGGATTAGAGGTGGGGAGGGAAAAATGAAATTAAACCAAACTAGTATTATATTAAACTCACATGCAAGCTTCCATACATCCATCATATAACACATAAGAACATGCACTTGAGGAAGGAGAGTGAGGATTAAATAATGATAGAGGGGTCCTAACTCATCATCCCTTCTCACTTACATGATGAGACATTTTTTAGAGTATGACACCATTATCGTAATAACTGGTGAACTCAAGAGAGTCCATTTACCCTATATATACCTTCATCCATCCTAGTTCCTAGGTTGGCCTGAACATTACATCCCCTTTTTTCTTTTTATAAGGCTTGAAAGCAGTCTAGATTGACAAAATCTAGAATAAATGAAATGATCTGCTAGGTAATTCTATAGAGTCTAAAGTTTTGAAGGGGAGTTTGATGGGATAATGACCTTATTATAATTGAGGGTTCCCCATTGATTGTCACATGGTGAACTCATTTCTCCTTCAATGCATCTAGGCCTTGATGAATTTCTATCACTTCACCCTCATTATTGGTTACATTTCCTAGTCACCATCCATACTCTAAATACTTTTTTTTTTTCCTTCGGGGTCATAGAGGATCCCCCCCCATACCTCTTGAAAAGTTATGGCTTTAGTCATAATGGTTAGGGTCCTATCTTAAAGATCATAAGAGGGTGGGATTTGATCCACTTATGTGCACATGAGGATTGCAATGCAATCCTCCGTGTAAACCTCAAGGGCCATATTTCATCATGGGAATTGAACCTTGGACAATGGTGAAAAACTCCTCTCTCAATTCTCACCAATGGATCCAACCCCTTTAGATAGAAAGTTATTACAATTTTAAGGAAAATCCAAAAATTTTAATATTAAAAAATTATTGAATTTAGATTGTTGCAATTGAGAAATTTATTATAAGGAAATCAAATTTGAAAACCCATCAATTTCATACAATTGCATTTTATTTTGGTTGATCTCATTGTAAAATATCAATATCTAGATTTTTGCAGTTTAAGAGAAATTCAAAATTTTCAATCTTGGATTTAAATTTTTATAATAAGAATTTGTAAGGACATTAACGTTTTGAAAAATAATATCCATTTTCAAAACATGATTTTTTTAATTTTTTCAATATTATAGTTGATATTTAAAAAATCTAAAGTAATTTTTAATTTTAATTTTTTTTCTCTTTAAACCCTTAATTTTTTTTTTGGTTTGCTAGTTTGTCTGTGACCCGCGAGACTAGCCTGTGGCTGAGAAAGAGTGACTCAAGGGCATCTAATCCATCAAAATCACCTATGGATTGCACCCAGCCTAGGCCACACCAACTCTTGACATGGATGGATTTTTTGTCTCCGCATGTTTAGAACCGGTGACTTAACATCACAGAGTGCCTTAACAACACACTCCGTCACCAACTGTCGTACACCTCAAGGACATTAAACCCTTCAAATTTTATACATTGAATCTTTGATTTTTAAAAACACTACATGGAAGGAAATCATTTATCTTCTATTGTGTAAAATGGATACAAGGAATCAAACTAAATCTTATGCTTTCAATTAGAGTTTCCTCCCTAGCCATCATAGTCACATTTTTCAAGAAGTACTCTATCCTTGTAAGGTTAAGAATCATGGTTTTCCTACTATGGTAGAGATTCGAAGGATCAATGCACATGATTTTGAGAAGGAAGTTGTAGACTTCCAATTTCTCATCACAAAAGTCTTTGAGCATAGTAGAAGGTCACACTCATGTCATTAACACTATGTGAAAAATCTTGTATAGGTCCCATTAGTCAAAATATCAACCCCTTCTCTTAGGACAAAAACCTTACTATTCATAGAGAGATCCCTATGATGAAGGTACTTGTAAACTTTTTTTTTGTGGCACAAGATATATTGACTTTTTTTCTTCATCTAAACGAAGAGCAAGACATGATTTTCAAAAGTGTGCTTTACTTATTTAGTCCTCAAGAGTTATACTTGAACCATTGGTAAATGGAATTCATTTCAAAAGAAGATATTCCTAACAAAATCCTAGTATGGGTATGTGTCTCTCACTTTCTACTCATATTTTGGGATGATTTGACTTTCTAGGCGATTAGAAATAACATTTGAAAGTTTATAGATTGAATTTGATTCAAAGGGGTGTTTGTATAGATGCGCATGGACATGTGTATAAGTGGAATTAGAGAAAAGATTAATGGAGGAAATATATTTGAATTTGGATGGTTGGTTCCATAATTAAGAGATGTACTATAAGCATCTTCCATAGTGAGAAAAGTGCCATGAATATAACCACTTCACTAAGAACTCCCAAAAGGGGGAACTTTCCCCATAGATTTAGCTAAAGATAGAGCATCCTATGCAAATGGTGAACCATTGGAAGAGAATACAACCGTATCCCTAGCCAAGAAATAAAAAATATCCTACTATGATGATAAATCACTTCAAGATTTTAGACCCAAATAATGATTAGTAGGATGAGAAGCTATGCCCAAGGGTTATATCAATCAATTGAACCATCCACCTAAGGAATATTGCGAATGATAATATATATGTCATAGGTTCAAATCTAGTTGATCCCCTTTGGATTACCATTCTCCATTGTGGTTGATGATTGAGTGGGCCTGAATCCATATATTTTGCGGAAGAGGGGGATCTTGCGAGGTTTTCCTAGGAAAAAAAAAAATAATATGAAGAGCCATCAAGTGTTACCCAAACAAACACCCCTATTGAGGGTTTGGAGAAAGTTGTGAAATATCTTATGCCAAGAGAGGATAAGAGAGGATTTGATGGCAACAAAGAGCCTACTAAATATGATATATTAGAAATGACACAACAAAAAATGGGGAAGTAATAGGGAACCCTTATTATGTGGGAGTTCTATGTAGATATATCGCTCTCTCCTTTAGTTTCCCTCCCCTTATAAGGGGCCGAAAGAAAAACATGGATATGAAGGCAAGATGAGTAGATAAAATAAAAGAAACAAGATTTCAATCATTTTTAGCAAAATATGGTTACACACTAGATACTTCAAACAAAGGTTAATCATGTTCCTCTTACATGTTTTATTATACAAGCAATTAGTGTTGTTGGGATCTCAATTAATGTCCAATCAATTCATTGTTTAAATTAAAAAAATTAAGGAAGAAAAACAAAAAAGTTAGTCCCTCGATTTGCATAATCTCCATCAAGGGATTATAAGAGTCATGTCATGTCACCTAAATATGGGTGGAAATAAAATGTTTATTAAAAATGTTATGCAAAAAAGGATGCATATATATATATATATATATATATATATTAAATTGGAAATATGTAATGGGGGAGGTCATCAACAAAAGTATT
>JASDQU010100739.1:118125-130757 GCA_032191745.1 Picea mariana | reverse complement strand
ACACACACATATATTAAATTGGAAAGATGTAATGGGGGAGGTCATCAACAAAAGTATTTTGGGAGTTATTTTTTAATATCTAGTCAAATTGGGGGTATTCTTTAATATCTCAGAACACATATGTCTTGTCATAGGTTCAATGAATGAACCTCCCATGGGTTTTTTGAAAACCCTGTTGCATGGAAGGGTTTATTCTAGACTCTATAATGTAGTAGCATCTAGGAATGTAGTGCCTACCCCATGGAAGGGTATACAACTATTATAGACCTCACCCTTTCATGAAGTTTGTAGTGATTATAGTATCATCCCCTTTGTATGGTTTATAACTAATACGATTCTTATTTGATCATGGTAGGATGATCAAGGTCCATGACCATTTTAGGCATTGCCTTGTGTAAATCTCTGTAACCATTGTTAAACCTAGTCTATGGACATTATAGACCTGGTGCACAACAAGGGTGGAGTTAATCACCATTATACACCACACATTGGGGTTTGTAATAGTTGGATACCCTACCATAACCATGCAATGAGCCCATAATGGTTGTAACTATGACTTGTGGTAAAGTATACAAGTTTATCATATACACTATCAAAGGGGAGGGGTGTATCATAGACGTCACCCCACAAATTATTTTATGATATAATCCTCCCTCTTAGAATATTTCTATATGAGACATGATAATCGGGTTTTAGAGAGACTATTATAAAAAGGTCAATGTAGTAGGGTATTAAAGAAACCTCCAGTAAGTGAGCACTACCACTGACTACTTTATAGGTAGGAACTCTACTAAGAGAACTACCACAACTACTATTATGAGAAGGAAAGACACTCAATTTATTACCACTACTTTGTAGTTTGTGGTATTCTACCATTGGGAGCACTAGCGAGTTCACTATTTATTGTGGGTAGAATGGATGCTATAGCGAGAGGAATGCTATTTTTTGTATGCATCGATTGATGTTCTTTATAAACATCAACTATTTTTAAAGGGGTGGGTTTCCTTATACGATATAATGCCTTGTTGAACCATAAGTGTGATAAATCTTGTATCATTCTGCTTATGTATTTCATTCTAATTCTTCTTTCATACCTAGAATTTTTTGAGATTATCACGGGTTCCTAACATTTTACCTTGCCATGCCCAACTTCCGTGACTCACATAATACCCACCTCATTTTTGCGGCCCTCATTATGCACTTACACTTAGAAATTTTCTTGGATATTCATTCATGGGTGTACAACGCTATCCTGACTTACCCACTCTTCTGCTTACCTATTGTCCCGATTGTTCGTTGTTCCACTCATTGGGGATCCTTCTATACACCCTTTGTCCCAATTCCCTCTTACCCCGATCGTCTGTTGTCCCTCTTTTCCACTCTCCAGATTGTTCACCACCCTGCCACGCTTTCATCCCATCTTGTTGCATTTGCCAATGTGCATTAAATTATACTTTCCAGAAATGATTACCACTTGTATAAGTGTTAATACCATTATTAATGATGAGCTTCTTGAGACAACTTCCCCTAAATTTTAATAGTAATTATCATTAAAAATCCTTGATTTAAGATCCCCATAACGCGTTAAGATAAATAAGTTTATTTAGATAATACTGATTTGAAAATAGTTGTTCATTAAGTCCATCACCCTTGTTAAATATGGCAACTCAAAGAAAGGAATAGTTTTGTGGAGACACTATCAACCTTTTGGGATGAGAAGAACAAAGATTCCAGTGGTCACATGCATACATGTACTACTCTACATTACCACCCTAGGAAAAGAGTTCAAACATGATTTGGACGTCAGGATTTGCATCGACAAGTTGTGTTTTAGAAGTTTATGATTTCAAGGAATTAATTTCATGGTGTATTGACAAGTTTAAGAAGGAACAAAGAATTATTCAGTTACAGGGAGAGTGGCCCATCTCTTTAGCTCCTTCAACTTTTAAAAATATGTTCAAGCTCCTTAAGCCAACGATGATTTTCAAGAGTGATGAAGGTGAGGACTTCTTGAAGACAAAGAAGGGAGGATTCGAGCTTTTGCAGGACTACCTTGAAGACCCGATAATTTTTCCTGAAGACCTCTCAAAAATTCAGGTAAGTTCACTAAAAACATGGTACTAATAAGTTGCATGGCTATATTCCAGAATTACTATATAGGAATCTATGGCTATTGTTCCTAAGATTTCTTTATACATACTTCATTTCTCAGTTCATCAGAATGCCATCTTTGACTGGTACATGATTATTTCAAGTGAGTTATCTTTTCAATTGGGAAATTTCAGAAAGAATAAAAGGTTTCACATGTCCTCATATTTTATTTTCGTCATGACCTACTATCATGTCTTCAATGACCCGCCCTTGGATAAAAAGGTTAACTGTAAATTCAACCCTATGCAAATGCGGTACCCCACACTTTGGAAACAAAAATATACATATCACTTCTATGAAGTGAACATTGCTTTTATCTCATATATCAAAAGGATAATCAATGGAGCTAGTACATCAATACTATCCTTGGAAATTTCATCTTTCTTAGACAAGAAAGGAATTTTCGAAGCCATGGAAAATTTCAGTGTTATCAAACTTTTCGCATGAGAAATCTTCATATCTACCATACTATGTTTCTTATAAAATATTTATAGTTGATATATGTAAGAAATATAAATTTTTGGCTCACTTATTTAATGAGAAATGGATAAAATAGTTCATCCCATTACCATGTAAAATTATTTAGATAACTGTAAAATGCAATACCCATCTTGATGAAATATCAACTCATTTTTATTTATTAAATCTTAAGAAATAAAATTAAATCAAGGGTTTCGACCCTAGTAAATTATTTGTGACACACATGACATCTGTCGTATATAGCATGTCATTTTCCAAAAAATTCTTAATTGGAGATGAAGAAGGTGAAAGTCAAAACCCTACGGGGTTACCTATGGAAAAATTGCAAGGATATATTGAGATAGTCATCAATACAACTGATTAACATAGAAAACGAGGAAGAGTTGTGAATGAGAGAAGTTAATGGTCCCCTAATGATCCTAAAAAATGACCTACCCAAAGCAAAACCTTGGAATTTAGTTCAATAACAAAGGAAGTCCTCGATGGATAATTCCAATGATGGAGGAGAACAAAACCCTCCTAAGGGAAATCTAGAAAAGCCACACAAGCTCGCAATTTCCAACAAGAGGAAAAGAGGTCCAAATAAAGAGGGAGGAAGTGAAGACATACATGGCGATGAAAGTTTCCCAAAAAACATGGAACTCAATGTAAATATTGAAGAAATAGAATTTGCAGGTGAAGAACAAAGGCTACAAGAAAGAAGAACAATTGCAAAAGAATTGGATGTTGAACTTATGATTATACTAAGAGGGAGGGTGTGAATCAATATATGATACTTTTTACTTTATTGAACCATTCATCAATCACTCATTAGCCAAGAAACAATAATCACATATAAATGCAAATCATAATGCACACAAAGTTTAACAAGGAAACCCAATCGAGAGAACACCATAAAATTATGTTTATAAATATCTGCAGGCACCAACCTACTGTTACAAAGATTGTAGGCATCCAGATTTATGAATGGAACAAAATGGAACACATATTTATAATATTAACACAAAGACAATGAATAATAGAAAAGATATAGTAAAACTTGACTTCTATTAAAATAAGAAATATGCTAAAAATATAAAATGGAGACTAAAACAAGCTTGCTAGAATGTTGGTAGCTTACCTCTGAGAAGATATGTGATGGCTACACTCATTCACAAAAAGATGAGTAAAATGAGGCTCTGAAAGCCTTTTTAAAATAAACATGAATACTAAAATCCTAGACATCCAAAAACCTAACCCTAGGAGATGGAGCGCCAAAAATCATGCGGGCCCCGTTGGGCTAAGTTGGTACGTCAATTTCTCGGGGTCGTAATTTTTTCATACGATCTTCGTTATAGGTGGACGATACCCCATTGGAAGGGTCTATATGAGGAATACACATTATGCCATCAAAATATGACTCCATTAATAGTTTGACTGCAGTGATCTGTAATACCTCTGTTTCCCCCAGGTTGTAAATATAACTATAATGGGACAAGAGACTATGGCAGACTAGATATGTGTGAATGTTGGATTTGATGAAAATTTTTGTTATAAAAGGTCAATGTATGTATTTATTGTTATTTATAGAAAATGGATAGTGTTGCATAATTGTTGAAAGGGGGGGTTTCCAAGATAGACCATGGTGCTATGAGAGAGATGGTGAGTGGAACCAAAATGTTTGAGATTACCCCCCACCAAACTAGTACCTTACTGGATTTAATGACTCAGACCTAGAACAATCCTCTGACCCAAAAATGAATTACGAGTCAGACTAGTAGCTGGAAGAGTTCTCCTCAAGAGATAATGAGGAGGTGGGGAAGAGTACCTATCTTCAAGACTTCCAAGACTAACCATGAGCTGGGGATTTGGACCCACGCAACCTTGCTGAGGAAGGCAAGAAAAGAGGTAATTTGAGGGAAGAGGTAGATCCGCGAGGAGGAAGAGTTGAAAGACCAATAATGAAAAGAGAAAAGAGTGCTTACAACCCTCTGGTTCGAAGAAGAACTGAGAAATAAGCTCGTTCTAGGAACAAGAAGATGCTGGTAGGGTTTTTGTTTCAATATGATAAACATGTGACCCTAGAAGTACTCACGCAGACCTCCTTGCCTCGTAGAGAGAAAACCAGTTTCCAAGATCCCATGGGAGGAGGAGAGTATCCTCCGTCGCTAACTATCACTAAGCAAGAAGAAATAATCTCTCTAAGAGCATCATGTTCTAGCTTGGGGGTGGCCAAGGGTAAATCCATTCAGGAGTTATGTGCCTAAGTTTGGGTGGAAATAAGCACCCCTTTCAGTAGTCGCTTCATGAATTCTGGTTTTCTAATAAGTATTTTCATACTCTGTATTGAAATGGAAATGATGATTGAATATATTTATATGTCTAGACTAAGTTCTGTATTTAATGATTAAGGTAGAAATATGTATTGTCTCTCTATGAACCTATTCTTTCGAATGGTCTTCTGCTTGCCTCAACAGTTAGAAGAGTTATGGGCCGTAAGTCTGCAAGAGTGTCAAGGAAGGATTTACTGGGATGCTTAATTCCTACCAACCTCTAGAATATACCTTCATGAAAATACTAAGTTCAAACCCTATGGAAGGAGGGTGCCTCCTTCAGACCTTTCACTTGTGTGACCAAGGTCTCATGCCTGTATCCTTAACCAATTCACGAATAAGATATTAGTGTGTAGACCATGAGAGTTTTTGAAGGACCCATGTGATTAAGGTCTAGGAACCTTGCGCTAGTCCTGAAAGGAGGTAAGTCTTTCTAGCTTCAAAAATCTAGGAGTTCGGAGATTCAGAGTGTTTTGACCTTACCATTTGTAAAAAGGCCAAATAAAATGGATTGTTACAGTTACCCACGAGGTTGAACGACGCCCAACGGTCTCCCTAACCATGGTAGATAGACTTGACCCACCATTAAACCTTAATACATTCATTAATAGTGAGGTAACACAAACCACATATCCGAGGGTATTTAGGAGTCCCCTGGGCCATTGGATCTACGCCAAGGTAATTCTGGCGAAGTCCTGCTTCTGGGGAATAGAGATGTTATAGTTCCAAACTCCTTGAATACTAGAGTTATGAAGTGAGGAGAGTCGTGGATCTAGGGAGTTCATTGAGAATCCATTTTTCTCATTCGATCATCTAGTAGAGGACCCCGCGTATGGTACTTTGGTGGAGTTCTTCTTTGGGAGAGTGGAGCGACCATGATTCCAAAACCTATGAAGGATGAAGCTGCAAAGTGATGAGGGTCATAGATCTAGGGAACCTTCGATATCTCCCCTGACCATTATATCTAGACCATGGTGAACTCGACGCTGACCACTCTAGGATCAAGGAGGGAACCACACCATGAGCTCCTCAAACGTCAAAGTTATGAAGTAACGGAGGCCGTAGATCTAGGGGTTACGTGGACACACCTTTATTGTGAGATCAAAGGGCTTGGAAGGCTATGAGTCCTGGGTGATGTGGCACACTGACATCACCCAGGGTGATGTGGACCCATGTCTGACATGCCACGTGTCACCTAGATTCGTACGTTTCACAAACCCTATGTTCCCATTAAAATGTGACACGTGTCACCCATTGTAAGGGCCACATGTCATCTCTACCTTGCCATGTGTCACCCTTGGCAACTACTTACTTGTTCCATTTGGCGGGTGGAGTGCTCGGGATCCACCTGTCCTTACCTCTATGTCTAGTACATCAACATGTACAAGGGTGGACCCTTCAATAGTCCAGGACTTCGGGACTCCGGGGGTTTGGGGTGCAGTATTGAGGATAAGAGGAAAGGCCCAAAGGATGGAGGCATGTGGTGAGATTTCAGGTTGCTTCAGGAGTTCAAGAATTTAGGACTCTAGAGAATAGGTGTCCATAAAGGAGAAGGGATGTTCAACGTCGAAGCACAGAGCACTGAATTTCCCTCTAGCTCATGTGTTAAATGAAGATTGTGTCTCGCCATTGGATTTGATGGTGGAAGAACCTTCCCCATGGATGTAGGAACCTAGGGATGGTACAAATAAGGTGGAGTCATGTGGCCCACATCTGATAACGCCAGAAGAACTTCAAGAGACTGTAACTTGCAATCCAGAGCTCAGTTTTGAGTCTCATAGTAGTCGTTAGAAAGATAAAGATGAGTATAAGAGGATGGAGGCCTCTAAGATATGATTTGAGATGATTAAAGTAAGTGAAATTTTGATTCCCCATCCCTAAAAAGGGAACTTAGGGGTTGGGTGTGTTACAAATTGGTATTAGAGCATGGTTACAACACTTGGCCTGCTTGGGCTCATGAACAAGTCGCTTAAAAAGAAATCTTATTGGAGAAGTTTTAGGGGTGACACCCTATCTTACCCCATTCCTAAGAGGCTTATTTAAACCTCTACTAAAGAGAGGAATGAAACTTTCTATTTTTGTGTATGTTTTGAAAAAAATTTGAACTGTGTGTTGTTCATAAACTAGTAGGTCATTAATTAACAAACAATGTTTTATCAGCACTCAAGCTGCAAGTGGACCCTAGGAAAACTACAACATAAAGTATGGTGACACACCATGAATTGGGGGAAAACTCCCACAATAGAGAGGAATAATTTGATGAAAGGAGGGTGGTCGAAACCCCTACAGATTTGGCTGAAACTGTAAGAAGCCTCATGGAAGAATTACAGAGTTGTAAGGTTGACAATGAAAGGATGATAAAAGAGTAGGAAAAACAAACCAAAATTAATGCAGTCCTATTGCAAAGCTTATCATATATACAAAGGCAGATGTAATATGGACCAACAACCAATCATCCGGACAAAAATCATATGAGGAAAACCCAGAGTCCACCTGAGATACAAAATCATGGTCCTAAAAGTGGCCACACCAAGAGGAGCAGCTCAAAAAAGGCCCAACATGGAGCCAAGAGACACTCATTGGAAGAATCCTCTGGTGAGGAAACTGATAACTCTAAGGAATATTCTAGTAGCAAAACTAGTTTATATTCCCAGAGGAAAGGAAAGAAGAGGAAACATTCCAAGAGACATGACCCTAAAGATTTCAAGAAAGCCAAACCACCCAATTTTGATGGAGAAATTAAGAAGGGAGAAGAAGCAAAAGTTTGGATGTTTGGCTTGAAGAAGTACTTCAGTGTCCATGACTACTCTGAAAATTTAAAGGTTCAAATAGCCATTTTTAACCTAAATTGAAGGGCATCCATTTGGTGAGAGGATCTTAGGAATGTGAAAGGAATCCATAAGAAGGACTTGTCATGGAAGCAATTTGAGAAATACTTCAAGAAGAAGTATCTGTTAGAGAAATACTTTGATGGGAAGACCAAGGAGTTCTATGAACTCAAGTTGGGACAAATCAAAATAGATGAATATATCAACAAATTCTTTGAGCTAATAAGGTATGTGCCCTACATCTAAGATGAAAAGGTAAAGATGCAACAATTTATTAGTGGATTGCCTCAGTCCTTGCGAGACAGAATTGAATTTGATGAGCCAAAGAACTTAGAAGACACTATCTGGAAGGCAAGGTAGTTCTATGAGCAATTCAAGAATAAGACATAACCTCATGAGGACTGGATGAAGAAAAGAAGTTCGAGATTCAAGAAAAAGGGGTTTAAACCCTCAAGATTTGAGAACTATGGGAAAGGTTCTAAGATGATCCTTCCTACTAAAAGTGTATATTAACAAAATTTCCCCTCTTAGAGTGGAAATAAACCCTTTGGAGAAGCTTCAGGTAAGACTGATAACCCAAAGAGAGAAGCCTTAAAATGTTGGGGTTGTGGAAAAGAACATCTGCTGAGAGACTTACCATATAGGAAACATGACAATAGGAGAATCTACAACGTCCAAGAGGCTACCACAGTCAATGTTGTGGCTAGGAGCATGTCACAGATTTATGCAACCTTGGATAATAGACAAGTCGACCACCAAGATTCAATGGTGGAGATGGAAGGTATGATTTCCATCCATCTAGTTTCCATTTTAATTGACCTTGGTTCTAATTTGAGTTATGTTTCCCCTCAAACTGTTGAGAAATTTAAATTGCAACAAGTTAGACATTTTAAATCATGGCTGATACAACTAGCCACTAGAACCAAAAGAAAAGTAATAGAGGTCATACCAGCATGCCAGTTCATTATGAGTGGATTACCCACCCAAGCAACCTTAAACGTACTTCCTTTAGGATCTTATGACCTATTGATTAGCATGGACTAGTTGGCTTCCCATAAAACCAAGTTGGATTGTTACAATAAAAATTTGGAATGTGAAGATGAAGAAGGGAGAAATATAACCCTACAAGGGATTCAAAATCCTATCATAGTGAGACAAATATCAGCCCTTCAAGTGAAGAAGTATTGCAGAAAAGGATGTCCTTTGTATGCAATACAAGTGTTGGACTCCGATGAGGACAACAAACCAAGCCTAGAGGACCATCCCATATTAAGAGAGTATAGAGATGTGTTTCTAGAAGAGGTACTAGGTCTACCTCCAAGAAGAGATATTGACTTTTCAATAAAACTTGCACCAGGAGTGGTGCCAGTGTCTAGAACAAACTATATAATGAGTACACTAGAGGTAGTTGAGCTCAAACTAAAACTAAAGGAAATGATGGACAAGGGCTACATTCGGCCTAGTGTGTATCCATGGGGAGGACCAACCTTGTTTGTGAAAAAGAAGGATGACACACTCAGGTTGTGCATAGACTATAGGAAACTCAATAAGATTACCATTAAGAATAAGTATCCCTTGCCAAGGATTGATGACTTGTTCGACCAATCAAGGGGTGATACAATTTTCTCCAATATTGACTTGAGGTCTGGATACCATCAGGACCGAATTAAGGATGAAGACATCCAAAAAACAACCTTTAGGACAATACATGGTCACTATGAATTTGTGATGGTGCCATTTGGGATAACCATTGCTCCGACCACTTTTATGTGCTTAATGAATAATGTACTCAGTAAGTTCTTAGATAGTTTTGTGTTGGTTTTCATTGATGATATCTTAATATATTCCAAGAATAGGGAAGAGAATGAAGAACATGTCAAGCTAGTGCTTCAATTACTAAGAGAACATCAACTCTATTCTAAGTTTAATAAGTGTGACCTTTTCTAGAAACAAGTCCATTACTTAGGCCATGTTATTTCTGAAGAAGTAATGACAATTGACCCTGACAATATCAAAGCCATTATGGATTGGCCTACCCCAAAGGATGTATCTAATATCAGATCCTTTATGGGCCTAGTAGGATACTATAGGAGGTTCATAAAAGGATTTTCAAATATTGGTTGCCCAATCACCTCCCTTTGAAAAAGGGGATTTAAACTCCTTTGGACATTAGAATGTGAAGAGAGATTCCAAGAGATGAAATACCTTCTAACCAATGCACATGTGCAAAATATTGCAGGCCCAAACAAGGAATTCCTTTTGTGTATAGATGCCTACAAGGAAGGACTCATAGGAGTCCTTATGCAAGAGGAACATGTAATTTTCTACAAATCCAGAAAATTGAATGAGCATGGGATCAATTGTGTGACCCATGATCTAGAATTGGCTGCCATTGTACATGCTTTAAAAATGTGGAGGCATTACCTCCTAGGTAGGATATTTGTTTTTATTACATACCATAGTGGGTTGTGATATCTGTTTGATCAACCAAAACTTAATGCTAGACAATCTAGATGGATGTCTCTCCTTAGTGAGTTTGATTTTGAAATCAAACATATCAAAGGAAAATAAAATTGGGTGGTTGATGCCCTTAGTAGAAGTATGAAAGTGATTTACTTGGCAGCTATAAGCACATGTGAAACGAATGTCAAGGAAAGAGTAAAAAGTGCACAAGAAATAGATGCATTTTTCAAGACTATGAAATCATACTTAGACGAAGATCCCACGGGGCTGAGGTATGAGGGTTATCAGTTGTTGAACAATGGCCTGCTAACTTACAAAGGTAGGTTTTATATTCCAAACTATGATGACTTGAAGATGTTCATGATGGATGAACTACACAAAAGACCATATACTGGTCACCCTGTGTTGATTTTTCAATAAGCTAGGTTAAGCATGAAGTTCATTCCATTTTAGAATTTCACTTAACCATAAAAAATAATGTTGCAACAACCAAGATAACAAGAAGAAACACCATGCACAAGAACACAAGAAGCATCTTGGGAAACCCTTCTCAACAAGGGAAGAAAACCCAACCAAATCCTTTGCTATATTCTTCAAGAGAAAGACCTTCACCACCAATATAAACCCTAGCACAAAAGAGGGTGCTTCAAACCCTAGAAATCTAGTTCCCAATAGAGGTGTGCACTTTTCCCAAAGAAGTGTACTTGCTGAAAATTCCAAACTCACAAGAAAGATGTATTTCCACAATGGGGATTTTACCTTTACTTATACTAACCTAAACCTGTCAATAGAAGTGTCTATTGGATCAATAGGGCCGACCTCTCTAAGTCACATTATTATTATTATTATTATTATTATTATATTATAATTGATATTAACCAGATTAATTATCTTTTACATTTATTATTAACCACATTATGGTGGGGACGACCTATACCCTTTACATTACAATTGGGGTTACATGCAGGTCTGACTCTTGAACAATATATAGAAAAGGATTTGATACACCCACTAGTGCTCATCCACTAGGGGCACATCCATAGGATGTCATATCTCCGGTTCACTGAATTACATAGAAGAAGTAGATCTTCACACATTCACTTGTGCTCATCCACATGCACGTCCACTCTACAGATCTTCTTTGCCACTGCCTCACACAGGAGAATCATATGGAGTCTTCTCATCAAATCTATTGCTCAGAGGAGGCTATTACATCATATTCATTTATGTTCACATGATGATGCACCCAACACTTTGGGATTTCACATGTTCACCTTATGCTCAGCCACAGGCACGTCTAACTCAACAGATCACCTTTCCCACTGGATAATCATCTGGAGTTATTCTCAACTCTCTAAATGGAGGAGGTCATATCTATGTTCCTAGATCTATCTTAGGTAGGAACCACATACCCTTCTTAGGGGATTTATCTTAGGTTTTTAAGCTGAGAGAAAGAATCACATAGCTACAATGATCCACATCTCACAGGTTTGTAAGCTGGAGAATATCTCACATAGCTGCAATCACAACTTGGTTATCAAAATATGATCACAACCACTAGGAAACTATTTTGTTGGCCTAGACTGAAGAAGGACATAGACAATTACTTAGCTAAATGTCTACAATGTTAGCAAGTTAAGGTAGAACACCGTGTTGACGGGCGAAAATGACCGTCCGTCAACTGGGAGACTGGAACCGGTCCGGGGTTGTCTAAATAACCCAAGCCATTTGGTATGGACCACCCTGACGAGTTTAACGGCTCCGTTGGCCGCTCTAAGGTCTCGCAAGGAAACCGAAGAGAAAGTGATTTAAGCTAAATGATCTAAACTAAGGAAACTAGAAACTAATAAAACAAACTACAATAAACTAACTAACAAAATAAAAGAAATTAAACTAAATTAAAGGAAACTAGAAACTAATAAAACAAACTTAACTAAAATATACTAAACTAATTATAAACTACGCTAACTATTCTAACTACTAAATACTAACTATGATCATAATAACTCAAATCAACTACTTAATTGTCAGCTGCAATCATTCTTTATTCACAAATATACAATATGGATAGATTACAGATTTAATTAAAACCTGCAAAAATCATATGTTCGCTGCCCTAAGACAGCCAAGGATCTATTTTTGTCTTTTTATATTTTGTAAAACAGAAAGGAAACTAACTGCAATTAAATAATCTAATCTAAATCTAACTAAAATACTAATTAATTAAACGATAAATATCTATCTAATTAACCTGGATACGCTCCAAGTTTGCCCTGTGTAAGATGACTTCGTAAGCAGATTGGAGGAAGAAGTTCACACCGTTTAGCTCTCAAGCTTCTCGCAAGGGATCAGCTATAACGCTTCCTGAAGTGAGTTACAGGACAAACAAGACATAAAA
>JASDQU010100739.1:95790-116753 GCA_032191745.1 Picea mariana | reverse complement strand
ATAAATAGAACCAATAACTTTCATGCCCAGAGGTTTAATGGTGGAATACATCCAACTGCGTAATCAAGGTAAGACAAAGATTAAGAACATAAGTCTTGTAAAACCTTTATCAATCATATGATAAACCAGTGATCAAATATCAACCAACAAATCAAAAAGACGACGACAGTATAATCAACGAGATAGGTGTTTTCACATTTGCAATTGTGAAAACTGAGTCGAAATTGAATTGTAATGGTTGAAGAAACGAGACACATGTCCATTAACACAATGCGACAAATATTTGTCATGATACCGCAAGGGGTGTAGGCATCTTTCGAGAGTAATCGAAAAAAAATTGGGTTGGCTGCCAACACACCGACATCCAGCAGGGTTGTTTCATCCCCTACCAATCCCATAATGGAAATGGGAAACCATCTCCATGGATTTAATCACAGGATTACCAAAATCGTCCAAACATAATGATTCCATCATGGTAGTGGTGGAAAAATTGAGCAAGGATGCTCACTTCCTTCCCATCAAGTCAACTTGCAAGGTAATAGATATTTCCAGTATTTTCATGAAAGAAATATTTAGACTACATGGCATTCGTAAGGAGATCATATCTGATAGAGATACAAAATTTACTTCAAGCTTCTGGAAATATCTGTTTGCTGGTTTTGAAACTAAATTTCTATTTAGTATAGCCTATCAGCCTCAAACTGATCGAAAGATAGAGAGATTAAACCTAGTTTTAGAGGACATGTTAAGGATGCATGTAATGCACCATCCTAAGAAGTAGGAAGACTACCTACCAATAGTAGAGTTTTCCTACAACAATGGCTATCAAGAGTCCTTAAAGATGAGTCCATTTGAGGTCCTCTATGGTAGATAGTGAAAGATACCAATAAACTAGGATAACTCATTAGACATAGTCACAATTAGGCCAGATATGAGGAAAGAAATGGAAAAACAAGTAGTTTAGATAAAGTAGAATCTGAAACTGGATCAAGATAGATAGAAAATCTATGAAGACAGAAAGAGGACTCTCAGAGAGTTCAAAACATGAGATCATGTGTATCTCCGAGTTAGACCTAGGAGAAGCTCCTTGAGAATGGTAGCTTGTTCCAAGCTAACACCTCAGTATTGTGGACCCTTTGAAGTATTTTATAGAATGGGGCCTGTAGCATATAGGCTAGCACCTCCTCCCACAGACACATAATGTTTTCCATGTTTCATTATTGAAGAAATATGTCCACAATTATAACCATATAATTGTTTGGTCTATGATTTAGGTGGATCTAGAGGGAGAATTCTTGCCAGAAACACAATGCATAATAGACAGGAAGGAAACCCCACTCAGGAACATAACCATTGCACAGGTCAAGGTGCAGTGGAAACACTTTGGTTCAGATGAAGCTACATGGGAAATGAAGGATTCCATGAAACATGCATACCCATTTTTGTTTTCTTTTGTACATACAGAGCACATCAACAGATAGAACATCGAGGACGATGTTACTTTAAGGGGGAGGGGATTGTAATGCCTTTGATTCCCCTAGGTTGTAAATATAACTATAATAGGACAAGAGACTATGGTAGACTAGATATGTGTGAATGTTGGATTTGATGAACCTTTTTGTTATAAAAGGTCAATGTATGTATTTTTTGTTATTTTTTGAAAATGGATAGTGTTGCATAACTGCTGAAAGGGGGGTTTTACAAGATAGACCATGGTGCTATGAGGGAGATGGTGAGGGGAACCAAAAATGGTTAAGATGACCCCCCACCAAACCAATACCTTACTGGATTTAATGAATCAGACCCAGAGAAATCCTTTGACCCATAAATAAATTACCAGTCATACTAGTAGCTGGAAGAGTCCTCCTCAAGAGTTAATGAGGAGATGGGGCAGAGTACCCATCTGAAATACTTTAAGACCTGACCATGAGATGGGGATTAAGACCCATGAAACCTTGCTGTGGAAGGAAAGAAAAGAGGTAATTTGAGGGAAGACGCATATCCGCTAGGAGGTAGAGTTGAAAGACCAATCTCGAGAAGAGAAAAGAGTGCTTGCAACTCTCTTTTTCGAAGAATAACTGAGAAATAATCTCGTTCTGGGTGCAAGAAGCTACTGGAAGGGTTTTCATTTCAAGATGATAAATGGGGCTGATGAGTGACTGTGGAAGTACTTGTGCAGACCTCCTTGCCTTGTAGAGAGAAAACCAGTTGCCAAGATCCTGTGGGAGGAGGAGAGTAACCTTTGTCCCAGACTATCTGATGGGTGTTCTATATGCACTAAAAACCCTCAATTAAATTGTCAACCTGGGGTAAGTAAACTTAGAGTTGTAGCACTATATGTTCCAAGGAATAAAGGCTAGAGGTAGTATAGTCTATTTAAGGAAATGGGCTATCTAAGGGATAATCTACTTAAGAAAAGACTATTAATGATCATACCCTATTAAGAAACTTAAACTATTTACCCTAAGTAACTTTTGAACAAAGGATCGATGGATTGTTCTAAGAAAGAAAATGAAAACCCTACTTTAAGCAAGTTAACTTAACCATTATAATGATAAAAAACATACTATCCATTTAATCTATCTAATGAGCAATAACAACAACAAACTAATTTAATTAACCTACTCAAATTCAATAAGCAACAATAACTAAGTAAATAAACAAGCAAACAACTACCCTATTAAAGCAAATAAACAAGAAAACAACTACCTGTAAGGTAGCTAGAGAGGTAGTGGGGGGGGTCTAGAGGGCCCATAGTGATAATAGTGGAGGCCATTCAATGTAATGTGGACTAGGTCCACTATATTATTAAATAAGGCCCACTATGGTAGTAAGATATAATAAATGGGTAGTTAGATATAATAAATGTAAGAGAACTTCTTAGAAGGTTCCACTTCTATAAGATTCCTCCTCTAGAATGTTCTTAGGTGATGGTAGCACTATATAATGAGGTTCAAACAATGTAATGGGACATGAAGAGAAATATTGTATTGTGAGATGAAGCTCAATAAGAGGATGCCCCCTCGAAGAGGCAAGTGAACAGGAGATGATCCCTTCCATAATAGGATCCATTGTATGGTGTTGCCCTACCTCAAGGGTTTGGTAATAATAAAGTGTGGTTTCTTATAGATTTCTCCGTGGATCTATTATTTATGGTGATTATATTTGCAGATCTATGTAGGTTCTTAACAATTGGTATCAAAGTAATTGGTATTAGTAATAAAGAAGATTTTGCATATTGTCCTTGTATATCTATTGTGGTTCTTTTGTATTCAGTCTTTGGTTCTTAACAAGTGGTATCCGAGCACTTTCCTTGGCAGACATTGTGGGAATACATTGTTCCTTCCATATTCATCTTTTATCATCTCTCACTATGTGGATGGATATTCTTATTTGGATCCACATGATAGGTGTTCGTATTGGGAGCATAATTTTCAGTTGGTTATTGGGTGCTGATATCTTCCATGTGGGGATCACATGAGAAATTCGACATGGGACTCTGGTTTACAATGGCGGTTGGACAACTTCAGTATGGTGGCTTCCATTTCTCAATGGCACCCTAGTTCTCTAGTCTACTTCAACACTATGGTCCACACTTATCCATGGGACCCTAGTATGTGGTTATACATCAAGCGTTGATGACAATACTTTCATAAGGAGGATGGAACGTAAGGTAGCTAGAGAGGTAGTGGGGGGCCAAGAGGGCCCATTGTGATAATAGTGGGTGCCATTTAATGTAAGGTGGACTAGGTCCACTATATTATTAAATAAGGCCCACTATGATAGTTAGATATAATAAATGGGTAGTTAGATATAATAAATGTAAGAGGACTTCTTAGAAGGTTCTACTTCTAGAAGATTCCTCCTCTAGAATGTTCTTAGGTGATGGTAGCACTATATAAATGGGTTCAAGCAATGTAATGAGACATGAAGAGAATTATTGTATTGTGAGATATAGCTCAATAGGAGGAATCCCCCTCGAAGAGGCAAGTGAATATGAGAGGATATCTTCCATAATAGGATCCATTGTATGGTGTTTCCCTACCTTAAGGGTTTGATAGTAATAAAGAAGATTTTTCATATTTTCCTTGTATATATATTGTGGTTCTTTTGTGTTCAGTATTTGGTTCTTAACAAGTGGTATCAGATCACTTTTCTTGGTAGACATTGTGGGCAAATATTTTTTATTTTTGTAGATATATATTTTTTTTTTCGGAGAAGAAAAAAGAGGGCCATGACATTACATAAAATTTTGGTATATTTTTGTAAAACATTTGCAGAAACAGATTATATATATGAGTTCCTCTCAGAAAAACACCCAATTTGAAAAAACAAATCATTCGAAATGGAGTACGGGAAGTTAATATATTGAAGTTTTAAAATTTGCAATTTTCAGGGTTTTTTCTACGGACAACGACGCAATTTTTTTATTTCTGTAGCAGCTGGAAGCTGAATTTGCCCAAAAATATTACATATCTAAGTTCCTCTCACAATTTCACCCAATTTCAAAAAACACATCAGCCAAAACGGAGTCCGGGAAGTGAAGTTATGAACATTTTAAATTCAACAATTTTTCTAGAAAAAGTCACGATTTTCCGTCGTAACTTGTTGTTCTATTTTTTGGGTTTTTTCATGACGGCTGTGGGACCAAATATTTCATAGGGTGCTTAGATGGCTATTTTCTCTCAAAACCTCAAATAAATTCTACAAATTACTGAAACATTCAAATCCCAATTGTATGACACATTGGATGCTAGATTGCATGACTTTGCAGATGGCCTCAATGGTAGTTTTCATAGTATTCAAGATTCATTGGATAACATGCAGGAGAGAATTCTTATGGAGGACATCAGGGATGAATATAATGAATAAATATATGCTTGGTATGATTTTGAGGTCGATTGTGATGATTGGTATATGGATAGTTTTCATTTCTAGGATGACAACCACTTTCATATTTTATTTGATGACTCTAATCCACCTTCTGTAGAGAGTATCAATGTGACAAATCGAGAGCCAATGATTATTACTAGTGTCCATATTACATATTCTACAGTGGTATTATTCCTTCCAGATTATGCTATGACCCTTTTCCACTATGTGAATGGATCTTATTATTTGGATCCACATGATAGGTGTCAGTATTGGGAGCATCATTTTCAGTTGGTTATTGGGTGCCGATATCTTCCATGTGGCGTTCACATGAGTAATTGGACATGGGACCCTGGTTTATAATGGCGGTTGGACTACTTCAGCATGCTGGCTACCATTTCTCAATGGGACCCTGGTTCTCTAGTCTACTTCAACACTATGGTCCACACTTTTCCATGGGACCCTGGTATATGGTTGTACATCAAGTGTTGAGAACAACGCTTTCATAAGGGGGATGGAATGTAAGGTAGCTAGAGAGGTAGTGGGGGGGCCCAGAGGGCCCATAGTGATAACAGTGGAGGTCATTCAATGTAAGGTGGAATAGGTCCACTATATTATTAAATAAGGCCCACTATGGTAGTTAGATATAATAAATGAGTAGTTAAATATAATAAATGTAAGAGGAATTCTTAGAAGGTTCTACTTCTAGAAGATTTCTCCTCTAGAATGTTCTTAGGTGATGGTAGCACTATATAAAGGGGTTCAAGCAATGTAATGGGATATGAAGAGAATTATTGTATTTGGAGCGATATCTCAATAGGAGGATGCCCCCTCGAAGAGGCAAGTGAACATGAGAGGATCTCTTCCATAATAGGGTCCATTGTATGGTGTTGCCCTACCGTAAGGGTTTGATAGTAATAAGAGGATTTTTGCATATTGTTCTTCTATATCTATTGTGGTGATTTTGTATTCAGTCTTTGGTTCTTAACACTACCCTATCAAAGTAAGTAAACAAGCAAGCAATCAACTAACTAAACTATGGTAACTTCTACAACAAGTAAACTAATCAAAATTACTCAATAAGAAACTAATCAAACTAATAATCTAGTGAACTCTATTCTTAAGTTAAACTTCATAATTACTTCTAATTTACGAAAGGAAATCTTAATCTACTAAATTCAAAGCACCATGACAATAAATTTAATCAACAAATACTCTTTAATATACAATAAGAAACTATTCTTTAATCTACCAAAGCAAGAAAACTATTCTCTAATCTACAAAAGCAAGAAAACTTCAAATACAGTGTTGATGGTTATGTCTTCGATATCTTATGATATCACGATGGCATTTAAAAATTAATGATAACTCATGAGGGATAAACTCAATATTGACTTCTATAGCAAAGTGAAAGGTATGAATTAGACAATCTAATGAGAACTTGGCCATTATAGAAGAAACATCAACTACCCTGCAAATCCATGCGATTCTTCAATTTATGCACTAATCATCAACAATATGAAAGCATTATTCTATTTAATTCAATTGCATTCTATGCTAATGTAAGCAAATTCATACTACTAAAGATTCATAACTAAAAAATAAACTTAATAATCAAACTTCGAATTAAAATTGCAACCTAGATCTAGAATGGAAATTGCATAAAGTAAATTAAACTAATCCTATTTTAACAAATTAAATTGCAAAGGGAAATACTCATAAAACATAAATCAAATCCTATTTCTATTTCAGCATATAACAAGATAAGAAAACTAAGAACTAACCGAGAAAACTAGATAAGCGAATTCAAAACTAAATTCAAAACTCACAACTAATCATCCATCGAAACCTTGCCAAAGAAACCATTAACTAAATACTCTATTTTAACTCTGTTTTAAATTCTATGTCAGCATATAGAAATTCTAACTATCATCTAATTACACACAGGGGGTTAGTATCTAAGCTTACAAGCTATTTCCTATAAATTAAAAAGTCATTGCATATTAACACTAGCTTTCATAAGTACCCTGCAAAACTGAACTTAAACAATTAAACTATGAATAGCAATTATACAATAAATAAAGATAATAAAAACTCATGTACAAGAAATAAAAGAAATGACAACTACACTACGTGAATTCACAAGTTAATTGACTGAATATTCACCCAGACCATTGGTGCCCCCCCCAACAGGTCGTGGCTACTCCTCAACAATGAATCACGAGCTCAAGCAACATTATTTCAACATTTAAATTAAAAAAAACACAGTTTTACACAAGTTTATGACAATGTCTTTGAAACAACAAAAACAATGCTAGCTTCTGAACTTAAAAATCCTTAGCTATTTGTCTGACCACTTCTGTGGTATTTATAGAGGTTACAAGATGAGAGGTCGACCATTGGAAGGGTCAACCTCCTCTAAAAACAGTAAATCACATTTAATGCATCTTAACCATTGGTGGCTTCTAGAAACTAAGCGAGCCAATAAACACCCAACATAACAACCCAATCCAAGTTGTCAGAAGCTTTGTAGCTGGAGGCCATGAGCACAAGAAAAACCCATGTCTCTGATTTGCCCATCGCTAGCCACCGATATGATAACCGCCAACTCACCCACAGTTTTAGTGGAGGATGGAGTGTTGGACGTAGTGCCAGATGTAGTACTGGATGCTGAATTGAAAACCATTAACTACTCTCAATCCTTCCAGTATTTCAAGAAACGGCCCACGTGGGACCTAATTGGGAATATTACGCACAAAACCGATGTGCCGGATTTTTCAGATTCCACTTCATTCTCCCAAAAATTTAGATTTAATTTAGCTTCCTGTAATAGTGTCGGATGAAGGTTCAGATGGAGGATCGGATCACAATTCCGACCTTTTACAAGCAAACTAGAACGTTAGATATTTATAAACATTAAACTAAATTGAATTGATCTCAAATTCATTACGAAAACACCAATTATACATACTTTATGTGAATCCATGATAAATTGATATATAAACCTTTGAAACTCCTTCAAAATAGCTAATATAAAGCATAGCATATGTAATATTGGTGCAAAAAGGACTCAACCATCGCAATAAAACAGTCAAAATACAAGCCCAACACTATCATTGAGTAAGAAGAAATAGTCTCTATCAGAGCATCATGGACTAGCTCGGGGGTGGCCAGTGGTGAATTTATTCAAGAGTGTCCATGCCTATGGTTGGGTGGAAACATGCACCCCTTTCGGTAGTTGCTTCATGAATTTTGTTTTTTTGATAATTATTTTCATACTATGTGTATTGAAATGCAAATGATGATTGAATATATTTATTTCTATGACTGAGTTATGTATTGAATGATTAAGGTTGAACTATGTATTGTCTCTCTATGAACCCATGCTTTCGAGTGGTCTTCTTCTTGCCTCATCTTAGTAGTTAGAAGAGTTATGGGTTGTAAGTCTGCAATATTGTCGGGGAAGGATTTACTGGGATGCTTTATTATTGTCGACCTCTAGAATCTACCTTCACTGAAATACTAAGTTCAAACTTGAAGGAGGGCACCTCCTTCAGAACCTTTCACTCGTGTGACAAAGGGCTCATTCTAGTATCCTTAACCAATTCATGGTTAAGAGATTAGCGCATAGCCCATGAGAGTTTTCAAAGGACCCATGTGATTAAGGTTTGGGAACCCTACGCTAGGGCCAAAAGGAGATAAGCCTTTCTATCTTCAAAACTCTAGGATTTAGGAGCTCTGGAGTATTTCAACCTTACCATTTATAAACCGACCAAAGACAATTGATTGTTATGGTTACCCACAAGATTTATTGGTGCCTGGAGGCCTCCCTAACTGTGGCAAATAGACTTGCCCCACCGTTACAATTTGATCCATTCATCAATCGCAAGGTAATGTGAGACACATATTTGAGGGTATTTGAGAGTCCCCAGGGCCATTGGATCTATGTTGAGATAAGTCCGATGAAGTCCTACTTCAGGGGAACAAAAATGTTATAGCACCAAACTCCCTGAATGATGGAGTTACGAAGTGAGGAGAGCTGTGGATCTGGGGAGTTCGTTGATAATTCCTTTTTCTCATCCTATCAACTAGTAGAGGGTCCCGCGTATGGTACTTCGATGGAGTCCTGCTTTAGGAGAGCAGAGCGGCCATGACACCGAAACCTCCTAAGTCCGGAGCTACAAAGTGACAAGGGATGTAGATCTAGGGACCCTTTGGGATCTCCCTTGACTATTATATCTATACCATTGTTAGCCTGACACTGACCACTCTGGGAGAGAGGATGGATCCACACCATGAATTCCACAAACTTCTCAGTTACGAAGTAATGGAGGCCATAGATCCATCGATTACGTGGACACACCTTAACCATGAGATCAAAGGGCTTGGAAGGATATTAGTCCAGGATGATGTGGCATGCTAACATCACCTAGGGTGATGTGGACCCACATCTGACGTGCCATGTGTCACCTGGATTCTTACGTTTCATAGACCCTATGTGCCCATTAAAATGTGACACATGTCTCCCACTCTAAGGGACACTTGTCATCCCTTCCTTTTCACGTGTCACCCATGGAAACTGTTTACTTGGTCCATTTAGTGTGTGGAGTGCTCGAGACCCACATGTCCTTACCTATATGTCTAGTACATCACCATGTGCAAGGGTGGACCCTTTGGGAGTCTGAGACTTCGGGACTTTGGGGGTTTGGGGTGTAGTATGGAGGATAAGCTGAAAGGCCTGAAGGATGGGGCCATGTGGTGAGATTTTGGTCTCCTTCAAGAGTTTGGGAATTCAGGACCCCAAAGGATAGGCATGTAGAAAGGAGAAGGGACATTCAATGCCAAACCACCAAACGCATAATTTCCCTCTAGCTCAAGTGTTAAATGAAGACCATGTCCCACCGTTGGATTAGATGGTGGATTAACCTTCCCCATGGATGTAGGAAATTGGGGACAGTATGAATGAGTTGGAGACAAGTGGACCATGTCTGATAATGCCCAAAGAACTTTGGGAGACCCTAACTTGCAATTCAGAGCTATGTTTTGAGTCTGGTAGCAGTCGTTAGAAAGCTACAGATGAGTATAAGAGGATGGAGACCTCCGAGAGTTGATTTGAGCCGATTAAATTAAGAAATTTTTTTATGCCCCATCCCTAGAAAGGGAAATTAGGGATTGGGTGTGTTACACAATCTTTAAAAATGTTGTTTAGGGCCTCAAAATGACCCCAGAAGTTGAGGACCCAAAAGCTAGGAAAAAACTACCAAACTGAGAAATTGCCCAGATGATCCAATTAGAATAGGTGGGTGGCCACTGATATCCACCTAGATGAATCCTCCCCTATTAGGAAGCAATGGTCTCCATTTCGGCGATTTCCCCCCATCATATGAGGAAATTTATGCTGAATCTGGCCTTGATAAAGATGGATCCTCTACTGGTGAGTTCCCTTGACCTGTGTGTCCACAATATGATTAGTGGATTCATGTTCCATGTATTCAGGGTTGAGCTTTGTTGGTGTCAACTATTCTTCTATCTCTGAGGTGGCCAATAATGGTGGAAAATATGGCTGAAGGAGGTCCACATTAAATATTGGATGTAAGCCAAGGAAGGGGGGAATGTTGAGCTCAAAATAATTATCACCCATAACCTTGGTTATGGTGTATGGTCCATAGTGGAGTGGATGAAGCTTCCAATGGGACCCCATAAAGTGTTCCTTATACAAGTGTAACCAAACTTTATCTCCCACCTGAAACTTGTGTGGCACCCGGTGTTGATCATGGAATTGCTTGTACTTATTATTGCACTTCTATAAAATATATTAAACCTATTGGAGGATGTGTTGGATCCGCTCAATGAACTCGATGGATTTTTCAGCTTTAGTTTGAGCATGGGACGAGTTTTTCTATGTGGCCACAAGGGGTAGTGAAAAATCCATGGGATGCAATTGTTGAAATCCCAACCCCACTTGAGAGGGGTTGTGGTTGGTTGAGCTATGTAGTGCTCTGTTGTAGTTGTGATGAACATAGTTAAGACTCTTATCCCATGTGTGGGGATTCTTGGAATTGTACATGCACAAGATATGCATGATCATTTTGTTGACGAACTTGGTTTGACCATCCGTATGGGGGTGGAAGGAAGTGGATTTGGTGAGCTTGGTGTCTAGTAGTGACCAAAGGCTTGACTAGAATGTGTTGAGGAACCAACCATCCCAATATGAGATGATGTTTTGTGGTATCCCAAAATTAACACATACTCGTTCGAAGAAGAGCTTGGAAGTGGCCTCTGCTGTGATGCTCTTCTTACAGGCGACCATAATCACCATTTTATAAAAACAATCAACCACCACAAATATAATCATTTCCCCACTTGGTGGAAGGAATGATTGACATGTAGTCAATCGAGATGGTTCCCAGGGCCTTTTAGGGGTAAGAAGAGGGTTGTACATGTCTTTTTTCTTAATGGCCAGTTTAGCAATGGCGCAGGAAGTGCAGGACATGATATACTTGCTGACATCATGCCAAAGTTTTGGCCAATAGAAATTTCACTACAGTACTACCACTTCCTTTTCCATGCTAAAGTGTCATGCCACTAGAATATAATGTGCTTCCAAAATATGCTTCGCTCCCTCGCTTGATGGAACGTAGAGATGGACCAGATGGCATAACATCCCATCTTGGAAATGGAAATTATTGATAGATGTTTTTTCTCCCAACATCTGGTAGGTGGAAGAAAAGTCAAGATCTCTCTCATAGAGTTGGGGCCACCCAGAGGTCTCATGGTCATAGGAGTTTAGCACCATGGTGAGTGCTGCAACTGGAGGGAGACTGAGGCAATCAAGGACCTGATTGGTTCTTCATGTCTTATAATTGATGTTGATATGGAACTGCTGCAAGTATGTGGACCACTTCTAATGGTGGTCATTTTGTGATTTTCCCTATGTCTGCATGAATTGCAACAAATTATGATCAGTGTGGATGATTGTCTCCTTCCAGAGAATGTAAATCCTCCATTGGCGACATGCTTTCACAATGGAGTACATTTATTTTTCATAATTATGTTACTGATGGAAAACATCTGATAGTGTCTCACTATGATAGGCCACAGGGTGTCCATGTTGAGTGAGAACTGCTCCAACAACATAGTATGAAGTATCTGTATCGATCTCAAAGGGTTGTTGCAAGTCGAGTAATGAGAGAATTGGGGCTAAGCACCAGGATTTCTTCAAATCATCGAACACATGATGTTTTGATAGGCCCCACATGAACTTTTCCTTACCACCACCCGTTGTTACTTGGTCAAGGGCCCATGAAATATGGGAGAATCTCAACATGAACCTACGATAGAAATTGGCAAGGCCTGAAAAGATCTGAAGCTCAGTGAGTGTGGTTGGGGATAGCCAGTCACAAATGACCTGGATCTTGGTGGGATCAACATGCACCCCATGCTCATCAACAATGTATCCTAGGTATTGGACCCTATCCATGCCGAAGGAGAATTTTTCCAAATTTACATATATCTTGTGTTGTCACAGAGTGTGCAGAACCTGCTGAATATGTTGCAAGTGTTCCATCGAAGTCTTGTTGTAGATGAGGATGTCATCCATATACACCACCACAAAAGAATTGGTGAAAGGCCACAAGATATCATTCATCATCCTCATGAAAGTTGTTGGGGAATTCATCAAACCAAAGGGCATGGCCAACCATTTGAAAATACCTTCTTTGGAATTGAAGGCAATTTTCCATACATCTGTTTGCTGTATTGGGAACTGATGGTATCCAGACTTCATAACAATCTTACTGAAGTATTTTTCCCCATTGAGATGGTCAAGGAGATCATCGATTCGGGGAATCGGGTACTAGTTGTTGACTATGATTTTATTTAGGGCCTGATAATCGATGCAGAGTAGCCAAGTCATGTCTTTCTTCTACAAAATCATGATTGGGATTCCACATGGTGATGAGATGGGTCAGATATTACCCTTTTGGAGTAGTTCTTGGATATTATTCTTGATATCCTCATTTTCTAATAGAGATCGGTGATAGACTGGCCCATTGGATATTGGTGCACTAGGGTCAGATCGATTTAATTCTTTACCTAACAGTGGAGAGGTACCCCAATGGGTGAGTAGAAGATTACTTTTCATTCTTCCATGACCTTATCCACTTGCTTCTGCTACGTGGAAAGATCAATCTTAGAGGCCATGGATGTGGCTGCAACCTTTCACTCACTTTGAGAGTGAATCACGAAGAAGAAAAACTTCCTTGTCTGAGAGATGAACTTCCTACATTGCTTGGCATATATCAAGGAAATGGCAGTGGGTGGGACTACCTCAGGTATCCTAAACAATTTCCTGTTTAAGGTAATAATAACACTGTGAGGCCTAGACTCATATATAGCATGGTGTTTCTATAAATAAGGTTGGCCCAAAATAAATTTAGAAAATTCAAGGGGAGATACATCACACAATACCTCATATTTGAAGGGATTGATTCCATAGGACAAGTGGCATTGTTGGCTAACGTGAATATTGCTTCCTTGGCAGAGCCATCCAATGGTGTATGGATGCAGGTGTAGCTTTGTTCGCAAGGCCATCCACTTGATGACCTCCACTAAGATGAGGTTATTCTAGATACCACTATCAAGAATGAAGTGCAATGGAGTACCCTTCACCCACATCTATGAATGAAATATACGCTCACCTTCCTTTGTCTCATTAGATTCACCGGGATGGATCTTGGTGGTTGCAACACTGGCACTGGGTTCCACATAGATAATTCATCTCCCCTTTTCTGGTTCTGACTTAGAGTCAGAAAACACATCTGATGCATAGTCAGCTGCACCACCAATGACTACTTTGAGTAGCAATCAACAATGTTATTCTAGAGGATCTTATAGAAGTCACACCACTTCGCGGTTTATGTCTTTGTCTTTCCATTGTCCTTCTTTTTTTTTGGCTTAGAATGGTTGTCCCGAGGCTATCCATCTTTTCTTTTCCCTATGTTTTATGGGTTGGGGCTTCCCTTTCCCTGCTTCTACTGTGAGGGGTTCCCATACCCAGACTGTTGCGTCTTTTTTTTAAGCTTCTGCTCGATTTTGAAAACATATTGATAGGCCATGCCCAAGGACGAGATTTCCAAAAACTCCATTTCTATCTAGATGTATCTATGCAGACCGTCGTGGTACTTGATCACCATATGTCGCTCAAAATATTTGATACCCAACACAGTTTGGTCTCTTTCTTGCCGTAGTGTGGTCCATCTTGTATACAATTCATCATAACTTCCAATGGGGTAGTATTGTTCCTTAATAACAGCCCTGAAGGAACCCCAAGTGGGTGAAAATGAAAATAATGTGGATCCCTATATTTCCTTTTTCTCATAGAAAGTCTCCCACCAGTCTTTGACCTAGGGGTTGGCCTTGAGGAGCGCAAATGTAATCATTTCTCTATCAAAAAATTGTGGATAGAAAAATACTCTTCTAGAATGTTTACCCATTTATCTATGAAATCCTCATTTATTTGACCTTCAAATATAGGAATATAAAAATTGATCTATACCTTGAAGGGGGTGACACCTCCCCATTGAGGTAGATGCATCGCTTGTCGGTAGTCGTCGAAGGATTTGTGTAAATCTATCCATCATCTCATTCCTATGTCACTCGGGGGCTTCCTCGAGTAACATTTTGAAAGGATCTCCTATCTTGTCATCTTTATTTTCGCCCACAATGGAATTTTTCTTGGGCGTGCGAGAGTAGTTTTCATCAAGAGAAACAATCTCGAGACCCAACTCTTTATACCTTGAATTTATCGGGGACATGCACTAAAAACGACAAGGAGTAGACCTCTCTGATACCACTGATATGGATTTATGAACAAAATGAAATGGAACAAAGATTTATAATATTAACAAAAAGGCACAATGAATAATAACAGAGATACAATAAAACTTGACTTATATTAAAATAAGAAATATGCTGAAACTGTAAAATGCAGACTGAAACAAGCTTGCTAGAATGGTGGCAGCTTATCTCTGAGAAGAGATGTGATGACTACACTCATTCACAATAAGGTGAGTGCACTGAGGCTCTAAAATCCTTTTTACAATAAACATGAATTCCAAAACCCTAGACATCCAAAAACCTAACCATAGGAGATGAAGTGCCAAAATTCATGTGGGCCCCGTTGGGGTAAGTTGGTACATAAAGTTCTCGAGGATGTAAATTTTTCATACATTCTTCATTATAGGTGCATGATATCCCACCGGAAAGGTCTATTTGAGGAATACACATTATGCCATAAAAATCTAACTCTATCTATAATTTGATTGTGACAAGCCTTAAAAACGTTGTTTAGGGCCTCAAAACGACCCCAGAAGTTCAGGACCCGATAACTAAGGAAAAACTTCCAAAATGCGAAGTTGCCAAGATGAGCTGGTTGGAATAGGTGGGTGGCCACCTATATCCACCTGGATCATGTAGGCATCAAAATAATAGAGACACCAATCTCCTTAACTAAGACCCAACTCAACAATATGTAGGAACCATCCTACTAGAGACACCAATCTCCTCAACTGAGCACCAACTCAATAAGATGTAGACACCAACCTCCTCAATTGAGCAACAATGAAATAACACACATGTAGACACCATTCCAATATATTCATACACATATTACTTTTGACTTCATCTACATACTTCATTCCATAGACAATCTAAAAATGTAATCACTGATGGCAACATCCACTAAACACAACATAACAGTCTCAAAACAGTGCACATGAAAACATCACAAACCTTCAGTTCTTCATACCACATGTTGAGAACAAGAAAGACGTCAAGAAAACCCCTTAAACTTCTCTTACACACCTTTAGATATTGGAAAGACACCATAACACCTTTAGCGCACCTCATATCACTTTTTATCACTTCATACTTGATCTCTTTCTTGGTTGGTCTACAAATGCGAAAATATATCTTGTATTTATAGTAATTATGTCCCTACTTTCAGGGTCGACCTATAAAGACTGGCTAAGCCGACTTCAATTTTCTGGTTGGGTTGTTGAATGAAAAAATCCATATCTCCTCATTCCTATGGTGTTAGAAGGAATGCCATATACCATTTGAAAGGTATTGGAATAATATCTCCAACCATATAACTTTTGATCTATTTTGAGCTAGGTGTGTAGGGTAAAAATTCCTTCCAATATAGGGTATCCAAACTAACCATAAAAAATCCAAAAGTAACACTTTCAACAATATCCCCCTATATTTGACATCAATGACAACAATATTTCCAACAATCTCCGCCTTTTTCATTGATGGAAACCCATAGTTAATTATGATGCTTCTTCTGTCTGCAACTCTCCTTGTATCTCTAATTATTCCTTCATTTGCAAATTCTCCCCCTTTGACATCAATCGAAAAGGGCTTCCCCCCATGATCTTGTGCTTCCCTTCAATCACTCCAATGTACAATTTAAAAGAATATCTCTAATCGATCATTGTCCAAGATTTCTCTCCTACAAGTATCCAACACTGATCCTTCTATTTGATTATTTTTATTGATCAAACCTTCCACTCCAAAGTCATGACATTGATATTTTGAATGGGGTGAAGCTTTAGTATTGAATTTATTTTAATATTTTATGCCTCCTCATTCCTTTCTAACAAGGACCACTCAGATGACTTCTGTTGTCCAAAAGATTACTATAAACTTGAATTTCCATTTTCACAAGGAAATGTCCTAGCCTTACCTTTTCTAGAAATGTGGTGTTCATGTATCAAGTGAGAATCAAACCAATGAATCTCCCTGCCATCTTCATCTAGCTTATCACATCCTTTCTCATAACAAACTGTTTCATATTACCCTATTTCTTGCTTTTGATTCCTTTTCCAAACATTTCAGTATTCTTCTCTGTGCTTGGTAAAAACATCTTCTTCCTTGTTTTGCTTGAGGTTTGAATATACCGCTTCTACAATAAGGTTCTTTGTTCCCATAGTTATTTCACTTATAACATTCAGTATTTTAATCAAGTAGGGGAGCAAATAAATTGTAGTTTATGTTAGAAAACCCTTGAGAAATTTTAGTTTTGTTTCTCACATAATCATCCTTTGAGGTCTTATAAGAACCTGTATTTTGATCTCTCACATGATCACTTCTTTCATAAGCTCTACAATTTATTTCCTTATGACCAAAATTATTGTAAGAAAACAATAGCCAAGAAAGAGATTTTGGTACCAGATTGCGAAATTCCTTCTTGGTGGAACAACTCTTCTAAACTAATTCTTGTTATTCTTGTGAGAAGACTCAAGTTTCTGTTGATCATCATTGACTTTATTACTACTACTTTCATTGTTGATGTATCCTTTGAGAACATTCACATAAATTTTATAATTTTCTTCATTTTCCTTTTCTGATGGCTTTATGACCTTAATTCTTTCATCTCCCTTGGGGGTATTTTGTTTTTAATCATAACCAATACCTATGTTTATGAATGGTGACATTTGACAATTGACAATATTATATAATATTTCAGTACTCTTTCCAAACTTCAAGCTTCTATTCAAGTGATCAATTGTTTTCTCTAGTTCCTTTCTTAAGGAAACAATTCCAACCTCTAGCTTCTTGCAATTTTCTTCCTTTTCTTTCAACTTGATTCTCACCACTTCTTCTATCATCTTTGCCTCTTCTAGTTGAGTATTCAGGGTAATAACTGTATTCTTTGTTTCTTCAATATCATGATCCTTCTTTTCATGTTTTTGCAATTGCTTCTTCTGCTTCCTTTCCTTAATATTTTCTATTTTTTTCTAAGGCATTGACGAGTTTTTCTTCAAGATATTATTCTTCTAAATATGTTTTTTCTTTTTGACTATCTTCATTTTCTTCATCAACAAAATTTGCTTCCATAGTCTGGAGAGATATTTTTCTTCATAAATTTTTTGCACCTTGTTCTGAATTTGTTTAGTCATTGTACACTTCATTACCTTGACAATCTTAGAATCTAGTAGGCCACTCAAGATGACCTCTATTTCTTTTTCATTTTTTTCTCTTAACTCCTCCCCAACTTTATCTGTAAAACCTATTGTAATTGATTCCCAAATACCAAACCCGAGGGCCTATAAATATATCCTCATTCTTATAATCCATGTTGCATATTTTATTCCATCGAACAAAGCAACTCTATTTGTAGGGATACTTTCCTTACAATCCATATGTTCTCAAGATGTGACTTCCAATGGTTAAATTGTTTCTAAAGGAACTTTCTATGATACCAATTGTTGAACTTATGCTTATACTGAGAAGGGGGGTGAATTAGTGTATGATGTTTTTTACTTTATTTAACCATTCATCAATCGTTCATTAGCCGAGAAACAATGATAGAATATAAAATAAAATCATAATGCACATAGTTTAACATGGAAACCCAATCAAGATAAAACCATAAACTTATCTTTATAAATGTCTATATGAACCAACCTACTGTTACAAATATTGTAGGCACTGTTATCCACGATATCTAGGGATAACTAGGAGATCATGTCTCAAGGCCCACATGATCCCAGACATGGAGTACCGAGAGCAGGATTGACTTGAGCATGGCCCTGGAGGGCCCATCTTTCTTCTTCTCAGCTAGCTTTGTCCTACCAGCAGTACCAGTTTCCATCACTACCGGCCTGGGCTTGCATCAGAGAGGGCTCTTGCTCCATGAGGTAATTGGTCCGAGGTATCATGGTATGTGTCACATTTGATCATTATAACCTTCTTATATATGCATTAGGTTCCTTTCATTTCAGATGACTGCTTGGATCTTACACTAATCCACTTGACCACTGTTGGGGTGATTGATGGGGTAACTTAGCAAGCCGGTATTCATGGGTCTTGGTTAGCCACCAAGGGGGGTTTGCAGAGCCATCGTCCGCTCCCACCATCTTATCACTTTTTCATCTTATATCCCACTCATCCATCCCATTCCCCTAGTTTGGCCATTAGGATGACCTTCCAGGGTACATCTTGTCTTGTGGGAAGAAGGGGCTAAAGGCCCAGGGGGTAAAAGCAGCTGGTAAAAGATAAAAGCCATAGGAAAAGAAAACCTAGAGATGCTTTGCCCAGGGGATCCCTGAGAAGGCAATAAAAATCCTCTCAACAAGAAACTGAGGGACCCCAAGAAAAAATGAAATTAATAAATGCAAGACCTAACCAAGAGGATGGGAGGTCTCATCACGAGCCGACCCATTATGTTCATAGGTATTTAGCAGTATGAAATTGCCAACATCTGGTCACCAAACTAGGGCAGTGACCTTTGGTTGCATGGCCAAAGGAAAGGGGGTCTCATCACGAGCCAACCTTCTCATTTCTGCGAAGATACTAGTGGGTAACGCTGTCAGCTCTGGCCACCAAGCCAAGACAGTGTCCTCTTCATCAAGGCTTGTAGTAAAAATGCAAATAAAGAAAGATAAGGTAAAAGGGGCTTGGAAAAAATGCATCCATGACGAGTACAGCTCGCCTCCTACAAAGGCACCCACAGACAACACTAGCCCTAGGTCTGAATATGACTAGACATCCCTAAAAACCATATCATCTCATTACACATGGCTTGAATGACCCTTTGAGGAAACTTTCCATTTCTTGTGGGTACTAGCCCAATAGGATGTCCTTTTGGTTGCCTTAGCTTTGTATAGTGGGTCTGTGTAATGTCTTTGAGCTCTTAGAAGAATTGTTAGGGATTTCATGCATATGTTTGATAAATTTAATGATGAGATGTGATTTACATTGCTATGATGTCTAGGACTGATGAGCCCCTGGAGGGCATAGTATTTTATGTGCAGGACCATGCCCAACGGACAGGTACCAGAGGATCGGTGCACATGGGGAGATGATTAGTTTGGACCTCCATGGGGCTGAAGAGCCCATTAGTTGGTTGCTGGAATGGCAGAGGTAGGACAGAGTTGTGACGAGCCCTTGCATGGAGAAGAAGAAGGATGCCCTCATCAGGACGTTTTGGCAGAGATCTAGCCTATGGGGATCAGCCCCTTGCAGATGGGACGTGGACCTTGATGGATAGGACACCACCCAAGACTAGCTGGACGTTTTCCGGAGCAGATAGCAGTGTGCTAGGCCTTTTGGGCACACATAGCAGGTTGCAGGAGCCCCAGAGGGGCCAACGTCTGGCTTACTGGATGATGATTTTTCCCTAAAGGGGACAACGTCTCCCCTAAAGGGGCCTGACGTCTCCATTTTCTGCTCATTTTTGGCATCTTTAACATGTAAAGTGACAAATGATTAAATATTGTAATGTCAACCTTGTCGGCTGTTTTGATGACCTTATTTTGTTAATTAAAGGTCATGAGATCATATAAATAGAGGACGTTGCCTCTCATTTTAATCATAACACAACTTGCTGTCTCTTGGAGAGATATCTTTCTATCTCTTGTCTTGATATTTTTGGTCTTTTTGGAGTGAGGCACAACTTCTTGGAGGATTATTCTTTGGCATGTGGTGCTCTTTATCATTGGAAGGTTTACAACTAGGGTGTGAATTATGCTTCATCATGAGTTTGTAAGTGTTTTTTCATCAAAACTTCTTGAATTAATGGTTGTTGATTTAATATCTTGCATACATTGTTATCTTGTTATTATTTGCTTAATTCTTGAAACCCTAGGGAGCCAACACACAAGTAGGTTGTGGCTTCATGTCCCCATGATAAAAGCTTATATCCATCTTATTTGAAAAGGTTTAGCCTAGCCATAGCTACACTAGATTTCCTCTTATCTTGAGTTAGTTTTGAGCACAAATTGAAGAAAGAAGGCGTCCTAGGCCTAATTTGTTTTACACCTAGGGTTTACTTCTAGGGTTTTGAAAAGCCTTGTATCTAAGCAACACTTTTCAGCCATATATTTGTGTCCATAAGCTAGCCGTTTTGCCAAAGGAGTCTTAAGGAGAGAAGAAGAAGCTTTAGGCCTAGCCTTAGCTACACCTAGGTAAGTCTTTTTCCTCTTAGGGTTTTAGGATTTGGTGGCCTTGCCATAGCAACACCATCAAACCCTAACCCTCTTGTCCTTAAGTTCAAGTCTTCCAAGCCATTAGTTTCACTTCAA